>UELX01000266.1:0-95119 GCA_900480035.1 Eupelmus urozonus | reverse complement strand
TTTTTGTCTTACTGGCGACTCTGTCCCACCATTAGTAGAAAACATTGTAATTTTTAGTAAACCTTTTTCTCCGTGTAATAATTAATGAAATAACAATGAAATTTTTATTTACTGCAATACATTACTATGTTCTATGACTAATTCCTCTTGGTCCATTAGTCTGATGAACTCCAATAAATTCCAATATCAACAAAGCAAAGACAATACAGATACGAGCCCCCGAAAGAAACCAACCATCGATTTCCCACATTCCTAAAAGCTCCACCAAATCTCTCGAATAACAATCCTCTTTACAAACAATCCATCAACATTAAACTCTCTAAAAAAAAAAAAAAAACCTATGACAATCCCTCAACACCTATCCAAAGTCTCTCCTCCCACTCACGTCCAAACTCCTCGCTCCGTCGTATCACATACATTCTCACCTCCTCGCGCTGCATACCTAAGCGCGCACCGAAATAAAAGCGGAAACCGCTCGGAATCGCCGGAGAGCCCCCCAGCTCCCTGCAAGCACGAATACTCGCAAGTGAGAACCGTCTGGCGCGCGCGTCGGCGCCTCTTCCGCTGCGTATATAGGATAGCGATCTGCACGCCGTCGTTAGCCTATCACACTCGAGTCGCCTGTGTGTGTATGTATAGGAACGCGACATTACCTCTCTCTCTTCTTCCTCCAGCTGCAGTAGTGAGCCGCTTAGCATTCGCCGAGAAAGATATAGCTTGACAAATGTACCGCGCCGGACTCGGGCGCATGCAGGCTTTCTGCGTGTCTACCCTTTCTTTTGCCGGCAGCCGACGTAGCGGTTATATGGAGTGGGCGGGGGAGGAAGGAGCTTTTTTAGATGCGAATTGATGATGGAGCTTTTTCCTGCGCGCGCTGTTTGTATTGCTTTTTTTCCTCCCGGCTCCGTTCTTCTTCTTCTTCTTTTGTGAAAGCGGCTTTCTCGGGGAGGGGAACGAGCTGTGACGGCTATTCTTTTAGGAAGCGGGGCTTCACGTGCGTTGTGAAATCTTTGCGCTCGTTTTAGAAGTGCCGGTTCTTTAGTATTTTTCTTAAATATCCAGCCGAACGGGGTTAGCCGGAAGGTGCATGGCTGCTTGTTCGTTTGGATAGTCGTGGTGCGCGCGTTCTGGAAATAGTTTTGTTTCTGGTTAACGCGAAACTTGCATTTTTGACTGGCGTGGATATAAGTTGAAAACTTTGCTGGTTAGGTATGAAGAAAAGATTGGGACAAGTATATTTACTCTCTTATCGCGAAATTTCTATTTCCAGCAGCTAGAAGAGCCGCTGACAAAGCTCACTGTAAATAGAGATCTCAGAACTTTCACCGCACTTCTTCAAGCCTTACAATACAGTATTTGTATATTCCATCTTAGTCCCATTCCGGTACAATAGAAGCGAAGACGTGCATATGGTTTCTCGAGTAGGAACAACTTACTGGGCTTACGTCGACACACTTCCATCTCTGATTACAGACCTTTTCCTCTTCCTACTTTACGTAACGACCCACTGTTGCTCCTAATTTCGCCCGTTCGATTTCTCACCGTCTCAATCGGCAAGCTTGACCATAATCTTTTACTAAGAGCTGCAAAAATGAGACGTTCTCTGCTTTTCCAACGGAAAATACAAGTTTGCACATTTTTTTGACTCTCGAAAAGCATGCAAATCTTTATTGCAGATGTTATGGTAACGGTACGTGATTATTACACGGTTTCTAAGGCAACTACAACCTCGAGCAATTTATACAGCTCGGCACGCGGCGAGAGTAATAAAAATTTTCTCATGTAAACTATGCGAGCGATACCGATCGATTTTTCCACTTGTTTTTTCCAGACTGCGAGGGGGTACGAGGCGGCTGTATAATAACTGTACACGCGTAAATTATTTAGCATTTAATTTTACACCTGCTTCGCTACACTTTTTGCTCGGCTTATATACATACACAAATTGATATTCGGAGAGCTAACGTTGCGTGATGGCATAACATTTTTGTCTAACATTTTCTACTCACGCCAGTACATTAATTCCGCAGAAATAGCGTTTGCTACTCTCGTTTTACACAATCACAGCGGATAATTTTACACTCTCGTTCCAAACTTGAACTGGCTTTTATATTTCCATTCCGTGTGGGAAAAGTATAAGGAGCTGATAACCGCCTCGCCTTGCAAGATAAACTTATGAAATTTCAAGCGCTATTACAAAGTCAGCAAAAATAATTACGAATAAAACAAAAATTAAACCTTGGCAACCTTGAACGAAAAGTAAATTTCACACCACAACCTAGCTACAAAAAGCCTTATACAATCTCTCTGTTTATAAAACACGTTCGGACCATTCAACTCCTCAACTATAAAAAAAAAAAAAAAAAAATTTGCAAACACCCGCACTTTCCAAACTCGAGGCGAACTGTAGAGCACTCGGCAGCTTATAATGCGTCGCAAATTTCACTTTCGCGCGTGCCGTTATGCCAGCGCTGTGTGTTCATCCAAGAGAGGGCAAACGCCTTGCTTTTGAGGGCCATCATCGGACCCGTGTCTTCAAAAGCGAGCTCGCGTGCCTTTTGCGGGCGCGATCCGTGCCTCTCTCTCTCTGGAGCATGCACCTATGCATGCGCCTCGAGTGCAGCGCGCGCGTTTAATGTCGCGCTGAAAAGCACCCTGGACTTCGTGTATGGGACAAAGTTGGTTTAGGGTTTGCGATTGAGTGGTGGCTGGAAGGTTTTTCTTTGTTGTTTAGGAATTTTTGAGGAGTTTGGGTTTTGGTGGGTAACTTGGCTAATGTGGATTTTTCTTTTTCTGTTGCAGGTGGGTACACGTTACGTATGATTAATTTATGCGCAGCTCGTGATCGTAAGTTTGATACATTTTTTTTTTTTTATAGTATTCGATTAAACTTTTATGCATGACTATAAATCGATACAAAAAGAAATTGTAATTAGAAAACTAAAATTTTTCGAACGCATTCCATTTTCAATCATGCATAAAAAAAACTCTCATTACCTCTAAAAATCCAGCATCCTCTCCCGCTTCCAAAAAAACAAAATACAACATATCCCAGATTCCGCACCCGAAAACCAATAAAACCGTCCCAGCGATAACGCAACTGCTCTCGCATCCGGTGCACTTTGTGCGTGCTTGCACCTACACACGTCGAGATATACCTGGCGCCCGCTCGATAAGGAAGTCTACTCCCGCGCGCTACTCCTGATGCCAGTCCCTAGGCAGGAGGAGGTGCGACAATTGCGCCTATCTTATCAAGCCCAGCAGCGCGCGCGCACTGCACCGATGAATATTTACCCGCGCAATAACGACTATCGCTTAATAAGATCGCGAGGGTTATTTTTTCGTTCAGCATTCGTCGATTATTCGAGCTGTCTGTGTGTGTATACACACGGGCGGAAGAGAGAGCTTTTCGTGTGCTTGCGCATAGGGGGCGATGCTCCCTTTTTATTTCGGGGTACAGAGCCGAGGCGGGAGAGGAAATTAAAGGGAAAGATAAACTCGGCCGATTAAATGTTTTGACGCTGGGAAGGCGGGGTGTATACACGCGCGCTGAAACGCTGGAAGTAGGGTAGATAAAGGCCGGATAATTTTTTGTAAGAGGGCTAGTGGCCAGCGCGTCTCACAAGGAGTTTGACAAAAAATTAGGGTCTTGGTGGAGGCGGTGGTGGTATTTTGTGCGCTGATGCAGTATCGGGATTCGAGGAACCGTTATTAATTTTACTCGAACGATGGAAGATTACTTTTCGGTGCTGTTTATAAAAAATAAAAATGTCAAAAATACATATATCTTTCGGTCGAGATAACGATCCAGCCGATAACCCCACCAAAGAGGATCATCTCATCATCAAACTTCTTCGTAGTATGACTAAAAGCAGCGATAACTGTCTCGCCAACAAAATTCCCAACACAAGTCTCTTATTAAAAAAAAAAGAAATCTAATTAAGAAATGAATCACAGAAAAACACGCGTCTGCTCGGGCAGCTCGATGTTGATAATAATAATGCGGAATGAAACGTGCTTGCACTCGGCACGAGCATAGCTTCCTATTAATAGATCATCGTCGTCGGGGCACAAACGATGCACCGTGAGTCTCTCTCTTTGCTGCTCGGTGACTTTTCCACTGGCTTATCTCCGCTCGGCATCTTGCGCTATACGAAGCTGAATAAGCTTTTGTCTAATTCCGATTGGATGAAGGAATGCTTTTTTCTTATTTTCGTTTCTAACGAGGAGCAGTTTCGCCTTCGCCTTGTTTCTTTTTTATCGTGAATTCGATTATAAGCCGAGGCTGAGCCGAATGAATCGCGCTGCGTGAAAAGTCTGATTGTTAGCTTTATTTGCTCTAGCAGTGAGTTGAGTTATTTAACAGTTTATTTGTCTGCTTTATTAAATATTTTCAAGTAATTGAATTTTATCTTCGTCGTTCTCGGTATATGCACAGCTTTTTAAATTAGCTAGAAAAACAATTCTATTTCATAGTCAAGCTTTCGAAAGTACTAAATAAATCCTCGCTACTATACACACACTGAACAATTTTATATCCAAACTCATACTAAAAATAAAAAAAAGTCACTCCGCGACTGTATCCGCTCTATAAAAACTTTTTCACACAACGCGAATATTTCATATAACCAGAGTTTTTACTTCACTCTTATAATATTCCAAGCAGCGCAAAATGTAAAAATGCAAACACGCCGTAACCCTAAACCCTTCGCAGAAAATAAAAAGCAAACACACACTTCGCCCCTCTTCCTCCCCTCTTATTTGTCCAACCCAAAAATTTTATTATTTTTGCGCGAGCCTTCGCCAGATAAATCCAACAGGACAGGCACGCACGGAAAAGCTCGACTGGCGGACAGCGCAGCAGCTCTGACGAGGGATCGACGGACGCGAAGCTGTAGCTAGAAACGCTGGGGGCTGCGTCGCGCAGCTATCGCCATTTTCCCGGGCCACGACGGATCCGTAATCCTTCGGGACGGGCGTATATATACGTATAAGCTCGTCGTTCGCTCTCGGGACTTTGACACGCGCTTTTTTTTCAATATACCACCTTTTTTTTCGTATTTTATTTGCGCGATGAGAAAAAGAGGGATATGGGAAGGTTCGCGCTTCTCAAGGCTGGGTACACACAATGGGGGCTTTGTTGATCAAGCTTCTTGGAAAAATGTAGATTTTTCTCGTTTTTCGCGCCGGCTGCGTGTTATCATTCGATTTCGGGCCGCGGGGATATTCTCGCTTTTTGTGATTTTGCGAGTCGTTTGTCGCGAGTGAAACGGATAAATGGATTATCTCCGTTTTAGCCCGAGTTAAAATAGAACGCTGCGCAATTGCTTTATTTTCGTTTCGAAATATCGTTGATTTGCGCTCGCTCTCCAAGCTACTGCTCGCAAATATAATTATTAAACAACGTTTTTTTTTCCCGTTCGATTCGCTAGAACAAATTTATAACAACGATGTTTATTCCTCCGACGACTCGTTGACGTTTCAAAACAATCGCGCGCGGGTCATATACGCGAATAAATTGAAACATATACGCGGGCTCGTTCTTTTTGTCCGCGGCGGCACGGTCCGGATAACGCGTTTAATTAAAACGGCCCGAGTTATTTATCAGGGAAAAATTATTTACACTCTCCCGGCGATAATATTTTTCCGCGGCGCGAGGCCTTGCGCGAATTTGCGCATTAAATTTATCAGCCCTGGGAAATATAATTTACAGTATCGCCGCTTTTATTTGTCTCCGCGAGAGATTATTTATCCTCGCTTTACAGCGCCGGCCAGCTAAGAGCGAAAGTAGAGGGGGGGCAGAGTTAAATATGCAAAGCAGTAGCCTTTATGAGCGCTGCATTGCTCGTCGCTTTATCAAAGTTCCGCGGGTTATTGTGAAATATCGATATGAGTCAGGCTGCGGAGCGGCCGCGATATACGAGCCAAGCGCGCGCGCGCGCAACAACAACCGACGGGGTCTCGAATTTATTAGTTATAAAGTGCATCGGGAGTACCGGGAGGAGAGGCTATATAGGTACATAGAGTTGCATTATATACTTGCGCTCTCGTGTAACGCATTAGTTATTAAAGTCGCTTTTTCGCGAGAGACAGAGCGGCCCGCGCTTTACAAATAGTCTCACAATTTTCCATTAAGAGCGAGTACGTACTTTAGCCACTTCGGGGGGATAGATTTATATTCAATTTTATGTGCCCGAGATAGAGTTACGGAGGGGGCTTTTTAGAGGTGCACGTTTTTGGTACAAGCGGCAAATTAATGTACTTGTATTGCTGGCGGAGAGGTAGAACGGGTTGCGTTGGGATTGAGATTCAATTAGCTTTGCGCTACTTGATTATTATCGCCTGAGGATAGTTTGAGAGAAGCGTGATTAGACGAGCGTTACAACGAGGTTTTTGGTGCTTATGGAGGTCAAGGTAGTTGTGTAACATTGCTTGAGAAATCTCTTGCGAGCCTTTCTTCCATGACCATACGTGATTCTGCCAAAATATGCACTGAGCGGATGAAAGGAACTAAGTTGAGAGATTCAGGTCAAACTCTTTTTTTAAAAAGCCAAGGCAATTGTTCGCCTTCAAAAAGTCCTTTTGCGTTTTCACTTCACCGATATATCGAACCTTCTTTTATCCAAAATAACACGCCTGAAAATAAAGTTTAATACACTTCTGCAAAATATAAATACATCGACTTCACAGCTGAAAGACTCACAGGCACTTTCGAAAGCGACGATACATCATCCGACATGTGAGCAATAGCGTTCCATCACATCCGCAAACCTACGAGTCATAAATAATACCTTCTACAATGGTAACTTCATCGCACACCCTGATCCGGGGACCGTTACTCAAACGTTTCTCGATCCTCCTAGACGACAAAGCCTCCCAGAAAGAGAGGAAAAAAGGCGTAGCTAACAAAATCCAGCCGACGCAACAGCAGCGACATCTGCGAAAATGCTTAAGACACCTAATTCTGCTGAATCCAGCTTAAGCCGGTATCCATGCGCGTAGCGAATACGGTATAGTCGTGCCTTTCGCGCTGTGAAAATCCATCTTTTCCGCGACAGCTCACGAGAGCAATGTCTCGTGGATCTGGGTATGGCTTATGGTTAAAACCGCGCCTACGTGGGAGGCGAGAGCTAGAGTTAATGGTTGTTTGTTCGATCGGGAGGCAAGGGTTAGTAGCTTGTGCAGGATGGATTTTATGTAGCTTGTGATGAATGGTCGTACTGTGTCAATAATGAAAGATTTGGGATGATTTTATTTATTAATTTGGAGTTTGGAAAATATGTCGTGTGGCTTTGTATTGCGGATAAATTGGAAGATTTAATGATTTATTGGCTTTTTATCATCGAGTGATTCATCATTTAAAGTATTGATTTCTAAAACATTTAATTGAAAAAATGTGTAACGTTTTTTGTGACCTTAATAAAAAGTCTCAATTTATATCAGTATAACGTTGTATCAATTATAAAATTAAAAAATCTTGTACCTTAAATGAATTCAATTAATTAACTTTACTGATTATAAAATTAATTATAATACATAACGACTATTAATTAAATTCAAAGAAATTTTTAAAAGTGCCTTTAAAACGATATGATGCGCTTCTAGTAAATAAATACAGCATAAAAATACGCAACGAATCAATCAATTACTCAACCAGGTCACGATGCATTCGCAAAAAATTCCTATAACTCACAATTTTAACGATATCTTTTACGTGGGTGAAAAACGTTGCTGCAAAATAATGGCTTTCCAAGTCAGAAAATAAAAACAGAGAAAAAAATCCACACATTAATTACACAAAGTATTTTCCACCTAATAACACAGCCGCTATAAAAACCAATAAACTCTTAAAAAGCCCCAGGATAAAATATTAAATTTGGCCAATTATTCCGAAAGCCCAAAGTCAAGTACAATATTAAATTCAACAAACGAAATTAAAGCTCCCTCCCGAAAAGTGCTTCCTTACTCCCAAATATACTCTCCAATTACCTCGAAAAATCCACTTTACCCCTTTTCTCTCTATACATAGCCTTCGCCCACTCCCCGGTCATTAACGACTCTCTCTTGGCGCGCGCGCGCCGAGAATCGCGGGGGCCGACTCTCGAGCTTTATATACTTTAAATCGATTATGCGCGCGTCCGTCCGTTCGCCCGGCCGCTAAAAATAGCACGCTCCGGATCGTCTATGTTAATAACGTTGTTTTCTCGCTCGCTGGGCCGCGCGGTCGATTTTACTCGCGCGAGGCTTGAGCACAATCGAATTTCGCGCCGGTTGACAGTTCGCCGAAAGTCTATTATGGTAATGGCCGCAAGCTCGCCCGCTGCCTGATTGGTTTTGTTAGATAATAGGTATCGAGAGCCGCGGCTGAGAGGGGAAGGCAAAGTTTTTCTGGTTTTTAATTGTGGAGGGTTGTGTGCTTGAATTTTAATGCGGATCAAGCGAGGCGAGATCGGAGGGTCTTGGGTTAGCGTCTGGAGCGCGAGCTATTGTGTATAAATGAAAGCTTGTTGCTTTAAATTGAGCTGTTATGAAGTCGCAGCGTTGGGCGGAGGGCGATGAACCGATGGATCGCTTGTAAACGGCAGCAGATGAATATTACGTTCGAAAACATGGATTTTAAAAATTATTTTCGAAAATACTTTGGAATTACAGTAAAATGTGAACTTTGTTCTCGATGTATAATTAAACAACGTTACATCACAGATCTTAATTGGAAAAAGAAATACTTTTCTTTTTAGTTCACTTATTTCTCGAATGTAATGGTATTATACCACTTACAGTAATTAAGGTTATCTGAAAAATTTACGTGGAACCTTTTAAAAGGTTTTATAAATTTAACACATAAAAATTTCACAAGAGATATCTATTCTTCCGCTTTACATCAGATATCTGTCTATTAATATTTTTAAAAAACCAGGAGAATCAATTCCATTTAATTACAAGACTATCACCGGCTCCAAATAAATCAGCAGCACCTCTTTGCTAATTAATTTTCCCAATCAGATATCATCTCTAAAAATAAAAACCCACTCCATCGATCCCACATCGCTTTCTAAAATTACCTCAAACACTCCTGTACAACAAATCAACGCTTCGACTCGAAAAAAAGCCGGAGTACAGCTCGAAGCCAATCCTAATCCCTTACCCACTGCTAAATAAATTTCTCACTCTGGAACGATCGACCGGGACAAAGCTACTCTCACTCCTTAACAAACGACTCGTCGTTAGTCGCTCGCGTCTCTATCGCTTCCAGACTCTCTCTTTCTCCGCGCAGCGTTCGAGAGAGAGCCGACAAAGCACCGAGCGAATCCAACGTAACAGAGCGCCGGAGAAAGCTACCCTTTTTAGCTCCCGCGGGATATCCTCATCACCGAAATGGATATTCGATTCGAGCCAACAGCCCCGCGGTCTGGAGGCGAGAAGGCGCAATTGAATCCTCGGGGAGGCCAGCTCCTCGCCGCGTGTGTTTCGCGCCTGCAGCTGCAGAGAAAAAGAAAAGAGCGAGTATACCGGCGAACGAGCTCTCAAAAGAGGGGAATGGAACGCTCGCTCGCTGCCGGGTTATTACAGGCAGGCCGAGCGGTAATTACGTTAATTGTTTTGCCGTGCGAACGCCTTATTCTCGCCCGTTCCGTTTCTTTTTTTCTACTTCTGCCGGCGCGCAGTTTGCGCCTCCCCCGCGCCTCTCTGACGGTGATCTAATTTCTTGGTTCGCAGTCGCGAGGCTATTCTCGAAGTGATTTCGCGGTGCGCTCGGTGGAAGCGGGTGTATATACAGGGCCGAGTGTTTTCTTGGATCGTTGATCTTTAAGGGTATGGCTGAGGGAGAAAGAGCGAAACTTTGTCTGGTAATTTTCGAGCGAGCCCGAGCATTGTGGATTTTGGCTGTATTGACTGGCGAAAGTTTTCGGCTCGCTGTCGGACGGGCTGAATTTTTCATGAGCTTTTAAATTTATCAGCTTTCAATTGGCTCGGAATGAGGTTATTGTTAATGAACCAATTAAGCGCGGGAAACTATTTTTAAATCAATCGGCTGATTGTCTCTAGCTGCACTTCGCTTTAATTCGATTTGTTAACAAATAACCATTCATTTGGCAAAATTATCATGCACTGCTTTATTTGATTTCATCAGACTTTAAAAGCTCGCATCGTCAAAGCCAAGTAAATCCATACATATACCCTCCTCGAATTCACTAGTCAAATTTCCAAACTCCTCGAGTGCGCCACAACTCACCGCGAATCCAATCATACATGATTCAATCGCACCCGATCAATACCCAAAGTCCCCGCAATCCCATCTTCCTTTCTTCCTCCTCCTCTCCCCTCTCGGAGACACTTCTAATTAATTAACCGTGCGCTCAGCCCAGCAGCGAGCTACACAAACACACACCTAGCCGAGCGCGTCGCATTAATCAGGCCTCGGCACGTGATAGCATTCAATAGCCGAGAAAAACGGAAAAGCAGCCCCGCCTCCTCGAGATATTATTGCATGCACTCTCTCGCTTCCGCGCGCCCAGCCCGCACAATGGCTCCATTGAAGCGGCGTCCGAGGCTCTCGTTATCGCGATACTCGAGACTCGCTCTCTCTCTCTTTGCGCCTTTGACGACGCGTGCCTCGTGAAAGATCGGGATGCGCAGCTGCTCTTGTCTCTTTTTAATTACCGAAATTGCTCTGGGGAGCTTTTTTTATTGTGATTTTTTTGACGTTCGTCGGGGGGTTATTGAAGATACTTTGTGGGCTATTGGAGGATTCGGGATTCTGTCTTTGACGAGTTTATTGGCTTTTTTCACGGCGATTAATTATGGAGTTTGAGGGAGGTGTCAAAGAGAAGCGCCGGCAAAGTTGAGAGGGAAACTTGGCGATTTGAATGTACGGGCTCTTGGCGATGTTTGCTCGGTGATGGCGCATTTGCAGAGGATTTGTTTTGTCGAGTTTCTTATGTTTGGATTATCGTTATAACAGAGCTTTGCGCGGCGAATTACTCGTTTCCAGTCGTGATTTAATGTAATTAACGATGCGTCACGTACTTTGGATCGAGGCCGGATTTGTACGTTTTATAAAATAAAAGATTTTACAACGTTTAAAGCAAAAAAAAAAATTACGTCATCGCGTATATGGACGTGAAGCAGTTGTTTTAAATGTATTTTTTCAAAGTCTGGTCTGCTGTGGCGATGAACTCTTAAATTTATTCTCGTAAACAAGTTCTTATAAATGTTGCTTATCTTATTACATTGTTTTTGTAGCCAATTGAATACAATGTTCATTCAGAACTTAAGGTACTCTTTGAATTTAAATCCAATTTTTTCATTTATCATACACCACCTCTTTTTCATCTTTAAAATGTTATTAAAAATGTCTGTTTAATGATACTGTAGACTCAAATCAGAAAAATAGCTTAATTAAGATTTCATTGGCAGATGCTAATTACATTCTCACTAATTTTAACAAACTTAATTCAAACCCTGAAAAACCATCATTTTTTGTCTTATATTCCCAGAAAATCTTTACTTCAGATTCACCCATTTAATTCTTTAAACCAATTCTCAAATCAAACATTCCCCAGCCAAACAATTGCACTCCTTAGCCTCCAACCACAGCCCAGGCTCTCCCATCTCCAAGGAAATCCGACGAAACTTCCACGAGTCACGCGCCTCCCACACACCTCAACAACTCCCAAGCCGTTAACCCTACCCCTTTTCACACGGACACCACATATACGAATCCACCCGCGCTCACACATCCATTCACCAGCTCGCCAACCTCCACCAGAAACATTTCACATTTCCCCGCGATGCCATCCGCACTCTTCCCTCACAATATCCCCTCATACATATTAGCCCAGCCGGCATTCACCGATGCTAGATCCCAATAAGGACATCGCCTCGTAAACTCACACACATACACACAGCTCTCCCCGCGTTAATATCACGCTCGCTTCTCGGCGCATATACCGTAATTGATATGCGTATATATCTGCGCGCGGCTATGTTTACAGGCGACACGAATAATCTCATCGATATGCGATATAGCGCGCTCGCGAATCCCCCATTTTTTTTGTCCGCCCGCGCGAGTTACACGACCGTGAATGGAGCGGCTTTCTGTTGTATGCGCGCGGGGGACTGTCTGTATATGGGCTGATTGAACGCGCGGGTGGCGGCCTGCAATTTTAATATGTTGGCCGGCACGCGGCGCCGGTTGTGTAACCTGTCACGCGCGATGGGAATGTGTGTTATCGGCGAGGAGGCTATTGCCTGGGATTCCGGGCTGGCTCGATTCGATGATGTTTCGTATCGATGATACGAGAGGTTTTTAGGGCTTACGGGAAGGGAGGGATTTTGATCGGTTTGGAAATTAGTTTTCGGGGGAGAGAGGTTTGGAGTGCTTTTTAATTTATTTGTAAGAAAAATTGTTTTTTTTAATAATTATCGATTGTTTGAAGGGTTGAAAGTTGTAAGTTGGAAAAAATTTACTGATGAATAAGAAAAAAATTGAATAATTAAATTGATGAATGAAAAAATGTCTTTAAAAAGTCACGAGCTCACTCGTGAATCATTAAATTTAACGCGAATACAAATGAAGGCACTGACCGCGTCGTTCATCTGCGTAAATCTGCTCTACATTAAACACGAGCCGCTTATTCAAATTCGAAACCTGTTTCTCGCCTCGACGTAAAACTGTAAGCGTTATAACCGAGTTCTTGTCTATTATAAATGAACGCACCAGGCGTGCCACGTACATTTTCACGTTGAAAACTGTCATGCCGTTGAAATTTTTCAATAAAAAACTTTATTCATTAAATGACAATTAAACCAGATTTTAATTAAACTTTATTAACGCTATTTTCGCACTGTTGACCACTGTAAATTAATTTTCAATTTTCTTTTTGTTTCAGGTTAGTACAGCATTCTTCTCTATCTACTCCCGTCTGTAAGTCAAGTATCAACATTTACCCAACTCGTTATAAACGAGAAAACAGTACTAAACTAAAAGCAATTTTATTCGATTTTACGTAACTAAAAGAGCGCGTACTCCAGCTACACTCTCAATTCCCCGCCCAAAGCCGCTGAATTTCCATCTGTTCAATGTCAAACGCAAATCCCGGCTCATTTAAAACTAAACAGAGCTCCAATCCCGACTCGCCTTAAAGATCTCATTCAACTCTCAGCCTCGCCACTATCATCAAAGACCCATCCCCGTAGCACTCGACCACGTGTGTTTATATACCTCGATCTCTAAATAAAACCCACGTCAAAGCCCCCCCAGTTTCCTAATGGAACTTTTTCCCCCTCCGCCACATATCAAAATTTCGCCTGCCTCTCTCCACAAAACAAAAGAAAAAAATAATAATAACGAACACTCGGCTTTCTCGGACAGAGCCAGACGGCCGCCATTTTTCATCTTCCCAGCGATTTTCGAGCCGCACGCGGCGCACTTGCAGCCAGCTGCAATAAAACATCGAATGTCCAGCGAGAGAGAGTGAGAGCTGCGCTCGTAATGTCGGGCCAGGCGCGGCACGAGGCTATAGTGCCGCTGCGCCCCGGCGACACTTCAGAATTCACTCGCGGCCTGCAGCCGGGACCTGTAATATATCGCTGAAGGGCCGACGTGGGAATGGACGTGTAAAGCGGGCCGCTTGAACGGCTGTTAACTTTTGGCTTAATGCGGGATTTCGCGGGATTGGATTTCTTTTTTACTGCGCGCGCCGCTCTCTCAGCCTCTTTGCTCGATTGTTTTACAATTGATTTTCAGCGGAGCTTGCAGAAGATTATTCAAATATTCGAAACGGCAAGGCGATGAATTAAGGCTTTCTGCCGGTCTGTGAAACTCGCTTGGCTCGTCTTATTATACATGTACGAGTCTCGTTAAAATAAGCCTATTGGATGCTAAAGTTTTCCGGACGCGCGAGCTTTTTTTTGCGCCTGCCTCGGATGAGAGCGGGATTTATGAGCTTCGCGCTCGGCGCATGCTCGTTTTTCCTATGCACTTTCGCTGGCTCGCGCGCGGCGCGAGTGTCTGTTCGTGGAAGCGCCGATGGAACTAATTAAAAATGCTTTATCGGCGAGCTTTTTCAGCGCGCGCGTTACGCGGATCGCTCGGGAGGAATCGAGGGATCGTTAATTTCGCTTCTGAAATCCGGATTACGTTGGGGGCTAGTTTGACGTTTCGTTATGGGTGCTCGCGTTAGGTTGCTGTTTTTTGGGAAAAATATTTTAATTAATTTGGGAATAATAAATTTAGGAATGTTAGTGAAATGCAGGGTGTAATGAGCGTGCATAAAATTTCATAATTACTGCTTTTTTGATGCTGGTTTCTCAGATTGTACAGTCATCGTGTCACGAGAATTTCAAATTATTCTTTGAAAAGTTTAAAAATAGTTCTCTTTTGTTCCATTTTCGAGTTAGAATTCTTTATAATTACTGATCCTGTTTGTTTTGAAAATGTTACTAATCCTTAGAGTAATGGCCTAAAAGACTATTAAAACTACTAAAAATATATAAAATGAAACAAATTATTAAAATTTTTCTTTACGATAAAATATTCGTTATAAACAATAATTTCCACCAATAGAATTTTTCCGTAAACTTTCCTTTCAACACGCTCCCGCTCTCCCCAATCATCAAACACCGTCCAAACCCACATCCTCTTCTCCCTCCCACGTACAATAACTAATCCACACCAAAAATCACCTAACCCATCCCCCAACCCAAAAACCCCCCAAACTCAAAATTCCCTCTAAACTCCCTTAACCCGCGCTCAAGCAACATTAACCTTCTTGCCTCCTCCTCTCCCATCCAGCTCGCGTCCGCGCGCGACGGCGCGTTAATTTTAGAAAGCACTTTCCCGCCGTCGACGCGGGGGCGGACGTCGGGGCCAGCCTCTCCGCGCACAGCGCGTGTACACACACCTCCGCATGGCTAGCCTGCGATCGATGACCGGCTGCGAGGCTCTCCGCGCGCCGCGCAGAAATAATCTACGGACGAGAGGACGGCCAGCCGGCAAAAAATGAAGAAGGAGTATGCAGTCGTAAGATTGTTTTTAACGCTCAGTAAAAGCCGCGTGCGCCTGGTTTATGGGTTCGTGGGAAAATTTTACGCCACGCATAAGTGAAATGTAGAACTTTACGCGGTGCAAAAAAAAGGTGGGCTTGGCTCTGGAGAGTTCGGGTTTGTGGGTAATTCCGGCGAGATTTCGCGAAAATATAATTCATACGCGGCCGAGCGTTTATTGGTCGCGCATTATTATGAAACGCCGAGGCGCGCGTGGTTATATTACCGGATTCAGAGAGAGAGGGAAGCTCTGTGAATAGGAGAATTTTTGCGGATACGTAGGTGCGGGGGTTCTAGCTTTATGGACTAGTTTTATTGTTCCCGCTTCTATATTTATTCAGGATATATGATGGAAAATTCTTTATTCGGCTTTCGAAAATTTTCTTTTATAGCGGATATATATAAAAATCTATGGAGAGTATGTTCTTGAGCTCCACGTTCGTAAAGCGGTATATAAATAATTTACATATACACCGTAAAAACATCGTTCCGTCGCAGAACCGCTCAACTTCAAACAAACAAAAGCGAACGACAGACGCGTTTCAGTAAATAACCGCAAATGTCTCTTGCGTTAAGCTAGAAGCATTTCCATCAAACAAAAGCCCACCTAATTCTTGAATATTTAAACCTTCCATTCTCTTCAGCCTCGCGCAAAAAAAGGCAAACCAAGCCAAAATGCGCCCGCCTCTCCATAAACGTAAATTTCACCTTAGCGCTCTCTCCTCGGCGCGCGCGCGCGCGCAAAGATAGGCAATAAATAGACGCTCTGGGGAAGGGCAGGGGGAGAAGAAAATCCCGAGGCCCGCCAGAGGTAGTCGATAAACTTTTCTCGCAGGGGCCAACGTTGCGCGCACAGTCAAAAGAGAAGCGCTGCTCTGCCCTCGTCGGTGTGTGCGTATATTGACGTATTTCTTCCTGTGTGTGTGCGTGTGTAAGTGTGTGGGTGTATACAGCTGGGTGTGGTGGCCGTTGATTTTACGGGTTGTGGAAGTCTGCTGATTCGGGCGAAGTGAGAATTGTGACGAGCTTGCAGGAAGTGGAAAAAGGGATTCGCGATGGAGGGAATTAAAAGAGCGCCGGCTGTTGATTGGGTACTGCTTTTTCTATGGCGAGAAAAATGATTTGGGCGCTCGGGTAATGGAACTGCGAGGTTATCTTGATTTTAGTATTTTCGTTGTGACAAAACATATATATTTTTTGTTTTAGTTGTATTGATAAAATTTAATTAAAAGATTGATGGTAGAATTTTTCTTGCAAAAGAAAATTTTCCGGGACAAAAAAGAGAATCAATTTTAACTCCGATTTGAAAGTCAGAGGATTTTAACTTTAAGTCTCGCATTACCAGGTGTAAAGGTAAAAATAAGTGCTATGAATAAAAACGAAAAACATGTAAAATTGTTAAACTAACTGGCAAACTTAAACAACGTAGTTAAAGTTTTTAATGCACAATAAAGTGATGTATCTTCGGGCATTAACAGCGTGTCTGACAATCTAGTTTGCAACTACTTTGAAATCTGGGCGCGCTAACGGACTTTACATCGTCCCGTACATTTTGTAAAGTTTAATAAAAATCTGAAAACTTTTCTCGTACCATGCGAAAAACAGCTTAAATTCCTTCCTAAATTCGCCTCGGTTTACGAACTTTTTTTAGATTAATCCGTCCGTAAGCATCGCAACATTTGGGGCGGAAGCTATTATGGTCCTTCGCAACCTGCCCCTCTTTTCAATTTTAAGCCGGATATTGTTTTCGATGAAACTTATATATCTTATCGATACTCGTGTATTGTTTGTAGCATCTATATGCGAACTGCAGTATGTTTCATTTTGATATATTATTTACAAAGTTTTTAATTAACGTGCGATATCTGTTATATTCATACGAAACTCAACAAACAGCTTTTATTAGCGTTCCAATTAACGTCAGAGTAATTATTTTTCGTTTTATCAGAGCAAAAATAATTCTTGAAAAGTCTATTTGAAAAATAAACAGTTCAAATTACAATACCCAAAAAAACTAATTACAATTCTGAACCACACCACCTATATAACCTACATACACTCAACTCCACACGACCAGTACGCTAACCAGCTAATAAGTCAATCTCAGCCGATCTCTCCCAAAGCACCCAAGAAGCATACCGTCCCAAAAATACCTCCCGCACATAACCCAGCCAATTATTCAGCCAAGAGCCGCGTATGTCCACGTAACACCGAATTACTCGATTTCAATCTTCAATTACAATTAACCAACCTCTGGCCAGCCGCTTCTCCTCTACATACACATATACATATCCGTCTCTCCAACGCGAGGGGGAGAGACAAACACGAATCGGCCACTAGTCGCAATCAAGCCGGCTGCGGCCACATACGCGCCTCTTCGCATACACACAGACGCATTACCGTGACCATATATCTACGTGCGCGTCTAATCGCGCGGCCAAACGCCTTCTGTGTGCGCACGTCCGCCGCCGCCGGCAGGCCGGATCTCGTGAATAATTATCGACGAGCTGCCGATATCAGAGCGGGTGAGAGCCAGCCCAAGGGAGATTAAAATTCCCCGAGTTCGAAGTTCAAGGCTCGAGACGATAAGGCGCGAGTTTCTATTCGGGTATTATCGGTTGCTCGGAGACGGTGGAGGCGTTAGAGGAGGGAATAAGACGGCGAGCGGTTTTGTTGAGGTTTGGGTTAAAAGATGGAGTTTGTTTGGTTGTTGAATGGGCCTTTTGAGAGGTGAGATAGTGGGTTAATTTATCGGGGTGCTTGGGGAGCGCGTTAATAAGTGAGGAAATTATGCAACTTTGTGTAGGCGTAATGTTTGCATAAAAGAGCGATTCAGATGAATGGATACTCTGTAATGAAGGATACCACTCGCAACTAATGTCAAAAGAAAACATCAACTCAACATTTATTCTTCTCTAAAATCCTACACTAGAAAAGAAAGTTTATCACAGTAAATTTCCAGATCGCTACATCCGTTAATCAAACACTACCTCGACGCAAATAAATAGCTCAGCCTACACGAGAGAGAACCCCGATAAAACCGTATCACCTCAGACTTTGAATCTTGACAAATCGATGTCAACAGAGAGAGCACCCCGGCTAAACCCTTATCAATCTCACCCCGCGCTCTCGTTAGCTCGTTACATCCGAAATAACAAGTACCCGCGCCACTCGCGCAGCTATATACACGCGCATTTCCGCGAACAAGCCCTTTTGACATGTTTGAGAGCCGCTGCTGCGCTCAGCCCCTTGTCGCCCTTTTTCTCGCGCGCGCGTATATGTACACACGCCGAGGGTTGAACGCGCTAATTGGGAGCGCGACTCGCGCACGAGAAAGCATCTCCCATTTTTTTTTATTTTCGTAACGCTAAAAGCTCTAGTCTCGCTCGAGCGCTAGTTTTCGTTTTCGTTCTTTGTTTACGCGTCGCGGCGTGCGCAGCAGCTCTCGGCCCTATGCGAAAGCGCTCGAAATGACGAAAACGCTAATCTAATTGGTTAGAGCTTTGGGCGAGAGTGACGTTTGCTCGTAATAATTTTACGTCGAGGAATTATTAACTAGACAATTTTGTGGCAGCCACATCGCTCTCTCCTAGTTATATAAAATCGTATCAAAACTGTTGTAATTAAATTCTCGAAAAGCCGAAAGCCGGCACAATTAGCGGGGCTAGTTATATTTGCCTCGTTTTAAAAGCCAAAATTAACCCGCGAGCTCGAAAAGCCGCCGCGGCTTTTCGAGCTCGTTACGCGGCGCCGAAAAGCTCGCTCTCGTAAAATCCGTCTCCGTAAAGACACACGAGTCGCGCGCGCTGCGGATTCGCCGCGTAATTACCCCCCTCGTGCTGGCTGCACTTCCTAGACGATGAGGAATGACTGACACGGCTGTATATGCGACGACGAATTCGCGATTTTTCGATAAGACGGGAGCTTTCGTCTTATTCGGTTTTTGCGTGCGATCGTGTAAGCCGAGGGGTTTTAAAGGGGCTGAGTATCCGGATGATTAATGCCTTTCGGGAATTACGGCGCTGGAGAGCGCGAGCTCGATGAAAAAGGCCGATTCGTCGTAACGAGCGGCGCTGTACGACTCGTGCCGCGTTGAGTAAGAAATATACAGGCGTTTTTTATCGGTCGGTAGTTTGGAGAAGTGAGAGTTTATGGGGGGATTGAATCATTTAGATGTTTAATGCTTGAATCTTGCTGTTTTAACGTGTTCGATTTACTTGTTTGCGATTTTTTGTTTCGTCTCGTTTTAATTTTAGAAATGTATGTCATACAGATATCTTTTATTAATATTTCAAATTTCAAATTGGAAAATTTTCAAAACTAATGCTGAAGAATTTTTTATTCGACCCAGATTCCACAATAGACCGAATCGAACCGTATCGCTCTGCACTTTCCTCAATGTCCTAATGTAATATTTACATCGCTAAGCCGTCCCCGTCCGTTGCTACGCGGAGCTCCAGCTTATTTCCCACTCAAAACCCAGCTATTTTACTTGTCGGAAACAGCGCGGAAAATTTACCCAAAAGTCATCCGACCTTTAAATAACAAAAAACTTACTGTATAATCCAACAGTACCCTGAAAAAACCTGGCGTCTGAAGTTCAGCAGGCGCCGTCTAAACAGTCTAGTTCACAAACGGAATTACAAAGAGCGCCAGTCGATGGGCCTTTCTCCTTACGGAAAAAAAGCTTGCGCGCCCTGCAGAGCGTAGCAAAGAAAGAACTGTCGCGTCGCGGAAAAAGACGCGCTACAGCGCGCCCTTAATAAGGACTCGGCCATTAACATAAAAATGGGAGTGAGGGAGAGGAAGAGAGCAGCTCTCGCGAATTAGCATAAGCTCTTTCGTTAGTGCCCTCTCGTCCCACTTGCTTGCGCTCCTCCTCGTGCGCTCAATTCCTTAGCGTTTCTGTCTCTCCCCTCTGCCCTTTTTTTTCAACTCTCGCTCTTTCTCTCTCTCTCTCTCGAGGAAGAGAAAAGTCGCGAGAGGAAGGAAAGGCCGGAAGACAAACCGGACAGGGCCGTGGAAAGCTCGGACGCTTTAGCGCGGAAAAATTTACTTTTTTTCGCGAGCTGTCTGCCAGCGTCCGAGAGAAAACGAGGTTAAAACGCTCAGCTGCCTCCGCCCCCGCTCGAGAGAGCCATTATAATGCAGCGGAGTTGCGAGCTATGTGTGTGTGTGAGTTCGCGCCCTTTTGAGCTCTTGCATCGCTCGTCGATTATGCATCTTGCAGATGGAAAGAGGGGAGGAATTTATGTGCACGCAGACAATGGCTCGATGGTGGGCGAATTGTGTGCGTATGGCTGTTTGAGCGAGCTGGAAAATGGATGACGCCGGTGGATGTGTGCGTGTGTGTGTTTTAATGACGCACGATCGTGGGAAATGATTGCGGCTTCGGAAATTTTTCAGGTGTTTTGCATGCGCCGATGCTTGTGAAACCCTTGACTTAGTTTTGGATGGTCTGAAGAATATTCCGGTTGTCGCTTCGAGTCTTTTTGCTCGACGTAAAAAGTTTAGAAAGCGTGAAACTTAGTTTCAAGTCGGCTAATTTTTCCGGTTCTCGAGATGACAACACTTTGGAAGAACAATTAAGAGAGAACAGTTGTAGCATTACTTCTGGAGGAAGTGCAGAATTCGTTCGTTAAGAAACGAACGGTTGCAACGCTACTTCTGGAGGAAGTACAGAATCCATTCGCTACGTTTCAAGACCCCCGGAAAATTTACTAGTCTAATTCCTCTGCGCCTAAGTTTTGACATACTGCCGTGACTAACACATTGTATATTCAATACACTCATACAATTGAAAAACGAAAATACCGAGTGACAATCCAGCCGTATATCTCATTCCGCCGATAAAAAAAAACTCAGTCGACACACGATCAATTTTTCAAACAGAACGCGCGCCCATAAAAACACGTCGGCCGTCAATCCTTAAAAAAACAAACGATATCCACGGCTCCTAAATATTCAGAAAATCTTCACTTATGAATGACTCAGCTCACGGTGTATCTCTCGCGTATACATAAAATATAAGAAAGCCGCGAGAACGAAACGATATCACCGAATAAATACAGCGCCAAGCCGCTCTCCCCTACTCCCCAAGCCTACATCGCTATATCTACACACTCGCGAATAGTCAGGCGAATCGTCAGCGCCGCGGCAGGAACGATAACATTTCGCGGTTATATTCGAGAGCCAGCCGAGAGGGCCCCGCCGACATCTGGCTCTGAATAAACGCGCGAGCGGAAAGAGTAAGCGGCTCCGACTATTTATACAGAAGTAGGCGAGAGAGCTGCGAGCGCGGGAGTTAACTCGCCGGGCAAACAATCCACGCTGAATTTCCCCGCTCTCTTTGACTCGCGCGTTTCTTCATACACTCGGCGGAAATCGCTGGAAAACGCGCGCGCGATAAACCAAAGAGGAGGGACATTTTAGGTCGCGTCGTTATCAGCGCCGCCTTTTAGCGACGCGGCCGAATAACGAGGGCGCGCTGTTTTCCGTCTTTTCTTAAGAAAATCAAGCGAGCCATTTTCTCCGTTCGCTCGCGTATTCAGCGAGCGTGCGCGCCTCGCTCCCTAAATACGTACAGACGTGGCTGCCTTTTGTGACCAGCTCGGAGGGAAAAAGTTTTCAGCGAGGAAGTTTCTCAGCTGGGACGCGTGGGAGGAAATTCAATGGATTGTTGTCTGACAATGCGCGCCGTGAGTTTTTGGGTGGAAAGCGCGGACACGACGAGATTGATAAGACGTTTCGATGATTTTGGTGAATGGGTCGAGTGATGGAGCGAGGATGAGGGAGGATGGGGTAAAGGTTTAAGATTTTGGAAATGGAGTGTTAAATGGGGTTGAAGTTAATGTTGTGAATTTGTTTGAATGGTGTAGTAGAGCGGGTAGAACTGTTGTTGCTAAGTGTGAGACTTGGCGTTCGGATGGGCCTGGAAATTCAGCTTTAAATTGTTTTTTTATTTGTCGTGAAACTATTATGTAAATAGTCTGTTTGAAATAATGGGAAAACTTAAATAAGTACGATTGAAATGATAGTAAGCCTGAGTTCGCTAATAAATTGAAGCAACAAAAACGTCTTTCATTTCACTGCGCTACTCTGTTGTAATTTTCCTTGACTTCAAGCTCGCTTGCATAGTGGCTAATTGAAGTATTCGCTGAGCGTCTCTTGTTTCGCAAAAGACGCACTCTTCTGTTTATCGTGATTATTATAGTACAGAGGCATCAGAAGTCCAGGGAAATTAGACCTCCAAGACATCAATTCTTACAATAATTAAGTCGATATAAAAGTTTCTGTTTCATAATATTTTCTAAATTTTTGAAAAAACGGACTCAAATCCAAATTATTTGGAAAGTTATCAATCAAATACCAAATTTGAAGTAACTATGTGCAATAATATCTATTGACTTGACTTTGAGCAGCCGTGGATATAATGCGGCAATGTGCAATATTAGTGTTTGGATAAATACAATGAATACAATGAATTGTACAAAACCGTAACATGGTTGCCTTTCCTTTTATAACTATCTATTACAACTATGCGAAATCTGAAATCATAAGAACATAATGGCATTTGAACGAAATTTTGTATATATTAACAAAGTTTTTAAATTTATGGAAATAAATAAGAAATTTTGTTCAAATGTCATTTTTAGATGATTCAGAATATTGGTTTGAAATTTAGCATAGTGATAGGATGTATCATTACGAAGGACAACTACTTCTAAGATTTGCTTATATTGAAATTGATTTTTTTTAATAGTCAAAAAACTAAATAATCTGCACAGTTGTTAACAGAATGACTTTTGCACTCCATTAAATAGGTGCGCTCAGAGAAAATTCAGTTATTTTTTACATTACTTTGAAATACTTCTTCTTTAATAAATTATGATAGAACTATATGCAGCCAATGAAAATCGATTCAGCAGGAGCACTTCCAGCGTCTTTTTATCGACTCCCGTTGAAATGTTTAAAATTGCAAATCTTCATGTCTCGAATCGATCGCGCTCGAATTGATGCGTTATCCGATATTTTCAATACTTTTAAGCTGGAAGTGGTTTATGAAATGCGGAATGATTGCACGAGTTTGTCCGATTTTTTAAAACGATACGTCACGATTTATAAGAGTATTTCAAAAAAGTAGTGCGTTATACAATTGAGTGTTTGCTTAAGAGGTGAGGCTGTTATAGTTGGAAATCATCCAAGACTTTTAGATATTTTATTCTGATTCTTTGTTCAACTTCTACTTAGAATAAATACACTGTGAAATATTAAATGCAAAAAATTCGTAGTTAAAAGTTAAAATAAAAATTTTAATAGCTAAGAACGTAATAAAAATATCACGAACTTTAAGAGTTCTATAATTTTAATGACAACATGTATTTCTTATCCTACAATATTGTAGAGTTTTTGTTTAAGTAGTAACTCTGAATATACTCAAACTTATCTGTTTCTTTGAAAACAAGTTTTCTCTAAGTAGTTGAACTTATAATAATAAATTACAATGCTAAACATTGCGCTATTTTCGTAGTTTTTACCTGCTACTGAATACATTTCGATAAGCAAAACAGTAGTAGGTTCACAATATTATCTCTGTAACCGTTTACGCCATATTTCCAACTGTAATTTGCAACTGATAAACTAAAATTTCAACAACAAGAATTCTTCCAAACCTTACACCAACATCTCACCGACAAACCGAACAATGCCTCCTGCAAAAGAACAGTCCACGCCCCCCACCCTTTCAACTTTACCCCACATCCAGCATATCACCGACCAACATCTGTCGCTCAACTCCTCGCCCATTCGAGCTTCACAGTCGCTCGAGCCCGCAAATCGACGCTCTGCCAATGCCCGAGCCGTTCGATTCTTGACCTCGGCCATTATATACATACACCCCGATCGATTCCGCTTCGTCGCCGCCGAATAAATCGCGAGAGTCTCTTTTCTTATCGTCGCGAGCCGCGTGTACGTCATAAAGTATATCATTCGTCACGCTCGCCTGGGGGTGCGGTACGTGTAACCTGGTCTGCCTATTACCCATGCGTCTTGCGCCTCTGGCTCTTCTTCATCTTCTTCCTCTTCTTCTTCTTCTTCTTCTTCGGGATAGTTCGGAACTTTGCGGTGATGCTTTCGCGTTTTTCTTACCGCGAGAGGCGAAGATCGATTTTGATGCACGAGCTCTAGGGGTGATAAGTCGTGGGGGGTGATTTATCACGGTGCCAAGGTGCTCGCGGTTACTATTGACTTACTCGCTATGATGTTTGCGTTTAATCGTGGCTTCTTACCTTCCGGCCGTTAAGATTAAACTCGTCGTAAAAAAAGAATGGTTTATTCCCTTTCGCGTTCGAAAAAAAGCTCTCAGAATTCGATACGCTCATGCGCCACACTGATTCACGGCAAAATAATTCACTTTATACAGCCAGGCACGCCAGCCTCCAGTAGCAATTACGCGAACGCGGACAAAAGGAAACGCTTAACCGCAAATACATAGCGATCGACTCATCAAACATCAAAGAAAGCCAACAACCATAGCTGCCACCAGCAACATTAACTCGAACCTTGTCGCTCGGTAGCGGCCCAAGCGAGTCAATAATACGTCTCGCATTACAAACGAGCATACACACCCACACATGTGCATTTGCTCGCGTAGACCAGAACGTATAAGAACAAAGCCACACTGTATGCGAACTAAATGAACTAACTATCGTAGAGTCGCTCCTGTTTTCCCGGCAAACTCCCGATCGAAAATTAATGACTGGATATATATTTGGGAGAATGTACGTTCAGAACGTTCAGTGAATATTTGTTATCGCGTGTCAAGTTAAATATAGCTTGGAATTTTCTTCAAAAACGTGCTTCATTAAGAGGTCTTTTCTTAGCCACTCCGGCGCCTTAGGCTGCAAGACTACAAAAAGCTCGAGAAGCCGAGCTTAATATTGACGGAAGCTCCCCTTAGTGCGCATCGGCTTCGGCCCACGAAATGCGAAACTCCCGAAACTCGCGCGCCCGCGGAATGTAAATGCGCTCCAGCCCTCGACGGGGCCAATATTCGGTGCGCCCGATCCATTTTCCATTCTAGTCCCGTTAATTGAGCGTTATTACATTTCGCGCTCCGCCACTGCTGGCGAAGGGCTCGGAATTACCTAGTCTCTCTATCTCGTTCTCTCTCTCTTACTTACCTCTCCCAGTCGGTTCGTCTGTGCCCGCCGAGTGTGGAGGCAGCGAGCCCGGGGATGTAAGTAATGGGCGCTTCATCCGTCTCCGAGAGGAGGAGTTTAATGCAATTACCGCGGCGCGGGAGGTGCAGAGCCGGAAGCTCAGAGCTTTTTATCGAACGCGGGGGAATATCGTTTTTGGAAATTGATAGGGGGATTTTAATCTCCGAGGAGGGCTGAGGAATACGAGTTTAAGGAAAAATGGAATTTTCGGGATGGAGATTTCAGAGAGTGAAAAATGGTGGGCTGGAAATTTTGAAAAAATATTAACGACTTTGGCCTAGTGCTCCTACCGTAACGATGGTAAATTCAATTCTATCAATTATCTAAAAAGGGGAAGGTAAAAAAGAAAATCATCACTTAATACTTGAAAATTAACTTTATTGATTTTCTGATCAACTCTAATTTGCATCGATTGTTAATTTAAAAAAAAAGAAATCTGCGCAGTAGTCAATATAGCGAATTGAACTCCTGACATTATAAAAAGATTCTTTCGCACGCTTTCTCCTCCTTTTGTTAAACATCGTGCGGTCAAAAATCCACATAATAATCACGTGCAGCCACACGCATCCGCATCACGTATGTGCATATACATATGCTAACCCCGTGGGCCACTACTTTCTTTTTTCCACACACTCGCTTAAGACCATCCGCCGACTTGCTGCAAGCGCGCGATGTGATCTACTTATGACTAATGCCGGCGGGCTTTTAAAGCGGCCCGTTTAAGATTTACGGCCGAGCGCGACCGAGCTTTTTCCAGAAGCTCGCGCGGGCTTGCTTTATGAATTGCAAGATTACGACTGAGGTGTTTTTCTTTCCGAGCTACTCTCCGGGCATTAGCTACTTTTTTTTTCAGGGAGAAACTTTTAGACGGAATTCACGGAAGAGGAGAAATGAGAATTTAGAGCTGTCGTTTTGGAGGATTGTTCGAGTAAAACAGAAATATCATTCGCAAAAAGCGTCAGCTCGACAGAAGCGTTTTAATTTTAACGAGGCGATCCTATTGTTAAAATTGTCATTGTCTCCGTAGGACCCTCATTAATCCTCCTCACTTCAAACAATCCGAATTTCTCGAGCTTTTAGATCGCAAGCTCGCCCCCATAAATCTCCTCCTGGAACATCTCATTATTTCAGCGCGACGAGAGCTTCTGATTCTGCCCCCATCGCCCACCCTCGTCCGCATTAAAAAACACAGCGAGAAAAAATCTCGAGAGCCGCGCTTCAATTATATGCAAAACGAGCGACACTCCCCCCTGCGAGCTTGCAAGCTCACCTCTCTACCCGACGCTGTCGTGGTGGCGCTGCTCAATAACGCGCCTCGTACGTGTAATCAAGTGTAACATAGGCAGCCGTGACGTGCGCGCGCGCGCGTTTTCTCTCCCTCCTTTTTTTTTGCCGGAAAAATACATCAGTCGATGACCCTAGAGCGTCGGCGGCAGCTACGCGCAGGACGGACTTTTTTCGTGCGCATGCGTACCCATGTATATGTAGGTTCAGGGAAGAATAGAAACGAGCCGTGGATGCGGGCACTTGCAAAGCGTGTGTTTTGCGAAACCACGCGTATTTGCTGCTAGATTGCAGGTGTGCGCGTGGGCTTTATGGTTGATGCTGATGGATGCGTGGTCGTGTTGATTGGCGCGATATTTTTTTGATGCACGATAAATCTTTCTGAATGACTGGGAGTGCGAGAGTCTGATTGTTATACTCGGAAGTGCCGACGTAACTCTATACGTGTTAACGAAGAAAGAGTCGTTGTATTAATCGAATTTCGCGTAAAAGTTATCAGTTGTTACAACAAAAACGCTTGCGTAATTGATGCTGCTACCTATTAGACCCGCCATAATCGCGCTCGTGAACGTGCAAATTCTCACAAGCCACAATCATTGCGAAATTCAAAATTCAAAAGTCATCTCTGCCTGCAACAATAGCCATTGCGAGCCTCTTTTCCAACGACATTCAAACGCGGCTTCTCCACTCTCAAAACCCACACTCCTCGTATATCTCTCGACTCCTCGAGCCTCGGGAATGCGGCTATATCATTTCGCAGCGTAGAGAAAGAGAGAAAGAAAGAGAGACAAACAAAAAGCGTCGCCCGAGCTGAAGCCGCAGACGCAAAGAAAGCTTCCTTTCTCCGTCTCTCGGGGGGGTTTAAAGAGATACTGCAGAAGCTTATGCCTCGGAAAAAAACACACAGAGCACCGGCTCCGTCTTCCCCGGCACTCGACGATATCCTACTACCTTAGGTATATGCGCCGGCTGCACATTCGATTATCCTGAGCTGAATGCGGGCTCGTTTCCACGCGCGAGCGTTTACCTTTTCGCTTGAAACTAAGCCGGATCGAGGTGATAAGGCGTATTGGATGAAGAGTGTTGCCGTAATAAAGTCGGAGATTGGCTGTGCTTTTGTCTGACGATGACTCGTCCTTCTTCTTTCTTTAGGTCAGAGAGCTGTATTTTTCGATCTTTTTTGCTCCAACTGCCTCGGCTATAATTCTCATGTTTATTTAAACGCCTTAACAGCCACTCGTGCGTGCGTGTATTTTTCCTTTTGTTTTCCTTAATCGTAATACTCGATTCGAGCGTGCAAAGTGAACATTAACCAGCGGTAAAAATTAAAGCTTGCAGAATTTTAAGTCTCAATGCATGTATAGATAAGCGGCGTAAAGTTTCTTATATAGTCGGCACGCGCATTCGCGAGCCGTTGAATAACGTTTACGCTGTCGCTTTATTTTACGATTACGCTAAAGTGCTCCTCTCGCGCTACTTATGCAATGAAGAATTTTTTTCGCATCTCTCATAACTGCACGCTCGAAGATAGCGCACAATCTGGCTCGCGCAGATGGAGGAACGCGTCACACTCGCCTGCGGCAGTTTTACGCGCATCTCATGAAAACAGCTTTCCATTCATCGACCTTCCATTATGAAATTAATTAATCCTTTAGCGGTAGTTCTTATTACGGCTGTTACATCACCGTTCGCACTTCCTGACCGTGGGAGTGTTTAACCTATCCGATCGTAAACGTTAAAAGCCATCGTTTCACTGAAAAAAAAAACAAGCCCAAACCATTGGTAGACCATTAATTTCCAAGCTCCGAACAGTTGGCGCATTGAGCGAGTGGCCCCACGTAATCAAACGCCGCGCTCATTAAACATTTTCAAAAGTTCCATAAAAAGCTCGATACTCTCCAGCGCTCACCAGCACTTCCCGCAACAGCTCGTAAAACCGAACGATTCGCCGTGGCGTTTGCCCGTCTCATTAACGCGCCGTTCGGCGATAAATATTTGCTCTCTTGCTCGGCGTTAAACGCGTATATTTCTGCGCCAGCGGCGCTGTCTGTAGTATCGCGCCGGCCGATCGAAGGGGCGCGTCCCGCGCGCCGGCAATACGTAATCGAACGCCGGCTGCCGGATGTCGCGGTCAATGAGAGCATCGCTGCCGCATAAAGGATGGCCTTCCCCTCTCGCTCTCTCTCTCTCTCTGTGCATCGTTTTTTTTTTCTCTTTCTCGCTGGAAACTGGCGTGGAAGTACGCGTGTGGCCCTGCTGCGGGAGAGCGCCCATGTGTTCGTTATTCATAGCCGCGGGCGACGCTGTTACCCCTGCGGAAGCGGTGCGTTGCTGAACTGGGAAAGTATAGGCTTGTAGGAGGAGACGATTTTGTGGACTGCTTTTGTGCTGGGAGACGGGATGTGTATGGGATCTCGTGTGTGTATTGTCGGGTATTGTGGGATTCTTGATTGTTTTTGATGTGTGGATTCTTCTTACGATGAGGTAAAGTGATTTATCGTGCGGCGTATTATATTAAGAGAAATTGGTTTATTGTAATTTGGGAATGGTCCGAGATAAGCGTCTTTGATGAATATGTAAATACGCGCAGGAAGAGGTTCAATGATATGGTAATGATCCAGCAATTATGCTGCAATTATTGTGTCAAACATTCTCTGATACTCCTTGCATAATCATATTCCAGCAAAACGTTACATCAAGATATACCAATCTCCGAAATTCTCAATAAAAAAGTACTCACTCAAACGCATTTCATTACCATTCCGCGCACCATCTACCTCTTATAACAACATTCCAAACAAGCTCCAAGTCTTCTCCTACATATACATACCATCCCCTCCCAACATCCATCCCAAGATTCCACATAACTTCCGAAAACTCGCATAATACCCGTCCACTTCGCCGACTAATAAAGAAGCCCAACCTCCAGCAGCCAGCCAGGAAAACTTCGCCAGCCGAGAATTCTCCAGGATTAAGGCCGTCCGCCCTCTACGTACTCAGCGATTATCCTTCGATTAGGGCGTCGGGGGCTCCGTCCCGCTGATTGCCTCCTGGCAGCAATTGGCCCCCCTATAGTCCCCGAAAACGGGCTAATTCCGAGATTGTGGGCGCACTGGTGGCCGGCTGCGCAAAGTCCGCTTATACCTTGGCGCGCGCGGGCGCGGGCCGTTATCGTCTACCCGGCTAATCACCTGTACACGTATGCATACGGGATTTGCGTGCTTGACGGTATGCGCCGCTTGTTGCCCCGGGAGTTATCTTTCCCGCTGCGAGGCTTGTTTGTTTTTAGCGCTGGAGAGAGAGAGAGAGCGAGGGTATAAATTGAGAGTTCGATAATTGTCGGGCTAATGAGCTTTAAAGGCTTTGGGCAATTAGAGGCTTGATGACTTTGCTGTATACGCGAGCGGGAAAGTTTGATAGCAGACGAGGTGTGCTGGTGTTCCCGAGGTGGAGTTAATGCCTCGCCTGTGGTTTGTTAAATTTTATTTTGTAACGGTGCACTGAGCACGTAGCTAAAGGCTCTATACTATTCTTCTACTGTAGTTTCTTACCAATCAGCCACAATCCAACATCGACAACAAAGCACCGACAGCATCTAAAAACTAACTAACCCTTAAAATTCTTCTGTCGACAGGTAGCACGAAGCATGGTATGATAAAAGACATCCCGACGAGCCAGCAGCAGCCGCGCCCGCAAGCACGCGATGAAGAAGATGAAGAGAGCCCTGGCCTGGCTCCTGCTGGGCTGCCTGGTGCCTAGCCTCTGCCTGGGCCTGACCTACCAAGAGGACGACCTCGTGTTCGACGACGTGGGCGAGGAGACGCCGACCCTCAGCACCGAGCAGGAACAGCAGCAGACGATCCAGCACTCGACCTCCTCGCCGGCGTCTAGCAAGAAATGGCAGCGATTGGAGAAGCTTTTGGGGATGCCAGACGCGGTGGCCAGCGTCGGCCACGTCTTCAAGCTCCACGTGCCCAAGCAGGCCTTCGCCGGTTACATCGACTATTACGAGGTGAGGAGGTTTTTTGTGTTTTTTTTGGAGAGAGTTTGGTGTAAAAGCTTTTTTGGAGAGAGAAGTTTTAGTGGGGCTAAGGTAAATGTAGGATGATGGGCGGGGAGGTTGTTTTAAGTGGAGAGGAGCTTCTTGAGTAAATTTTTTTAATGGTCGGGTATCGATTTTTTTTTATACCGTGTTAAAATTTATGGTTGCATAAAATTAAAGCATTAATAAATCAAATTCTTACTATGCAGAATACGGATAAAAATTTAAATTACCTTGTTTTGAAAAAAAAGTTCTCTGAAACGTACCTAATTACTTGTTCCAAATAAAGCTCATGTAATTCCGTTTCTTCCACTCAAATTTCATTGTAAAAAATTGTAGTGCAGCACTCATAAAGTCTCATTACAAAATGAGATCCCGGCGAGTCCTAATTAAAAGTCTTAATTAACCACCCCAGAAACTACATTCTTTTCAAAACAATATCATCCAACATTCATTCAAAACAATAGAATCACCAAGTCGACTCCTTACAAATAACTCGCTCACAATCATCACTAATCATCATAACATAAACTTCCGTCTCCCAAAGTACCAGCAACTCCTACACCAACCAGCAAAAGCAAAACATTCCCCTTAATATAAATTGGCCCTTCAGCATATTTTCCCCGCGCAACTTAACCGATATTTCAAAACTCGGCGAGTTCCGGCGCGACTTCCTCGGTGACAGCTGGTCTAAAAGGCGCGCAGCCGTCATGCCGTCTAAACAGAGAGGCTCGCGCGACTTAGAGGTATGAGCAGCGGGAAATTTACGCGGCGAGCACGCGCTCAGCGTCAAAAGTAACTATTTCCAGCGCTCTTCCTCCATTCTCCTCGATTTCACTCTTCTCTCTCTTTCTCTCTTACTCTGTACTCTGCAAAAGGCGCGCTTGCTCCTGGACGCCTGCCAGACAGCCAGTCCATTGTCGGGCACGCGACGGGGCGATATTCCTTCGCTTCTTCTTTCCGAGTTGTATATACCCCTTTGCCTTGTCTTTGCTGAGAGGAGCGTATGTGTTTCATATTGTGGCTTGGGCCGTCCTCGCGCCGTCGCTCACGTGCTGGCTTTCGTCTTGTTTTCTTTTAGTTTTCTTGTAGCGAGCTTCTGCTGGGACTGTGATGGGCGAAAGTTTGTCGCGAGCGGGAAGATGCTGAAATGGGATCGAATAGTGGTTTTTGTAACGGACGGGTGATGGTGTGGGGGTGAAGTTTTTCTGTAGGTTAGCGTGTTAGCGGGTCTTTGAAATAAAATGGTTTTGTTTATTTCTTTGCGGTTGAATGAATTGAGAATTTTGTTTTTTGTTTTATTCAATACACAAAAGTTGGTGGATTCATTTTTGCTCATAGACATTGCGTTTGAAAAAATTAATACAAATATCGAAGCATAAAAGTTGACTGTTAGTTACTCATGTTCGTAGATTATGTAATCCAAAATACCTTTTGTAGTGTGCATAGTAATTTCGTTGAACATACTTCGTGAGCTTTATTATGTTGTACAAACAAAAACTTTTGCAGAGATCATTTTTCACTTGTAAAAAGTTTTTTTGAATTCATAACATAAGCTTTCTTAACTCTTTCTATTTAAACTTCAAACCTTCTAACTTATATACAAAATTCGGTATGACGGTAACTTTTATTTTTCTAATAGCATAACCTCATAGCATAACAGTACATTGTTATTCACCCACAGTGGACCGAACACGCCACTTTTCCTCTCAGCTTGGAATCTGAAAAATGACCTTGCCTTCCGCTCGAGTAGCAATACGTATACACGTGTTCCAAACTGACCAAATGTTTCCCTCCTAGATGGGTAACATACTTACTCATTATTATCTTCACGGCTGTTTCCCATATGGTTCACATTTAATTTTTCCAACTCCGATGTGATGTGGACCTTTTTTTCAAGCGCGATTAGAAAAATTTAAAACAAAACCCATTTCATCTTGTTTAACAAAATTAACAATTACTGATAATGGTATAATCTAGTTTGTATTTTTATATGAAAATAATTGTAAAAAGTTTTATAATTTAATATTGATTGGAATTAGCGAAATGGATAAGTGGAACATATACAAGGGAATAGTTTTTCAGTAAAGTTGAAAAAATCCTGTTTTTTGCTACTAGAATATTTGTTTTTTTATTAAATTAAGAAAAAATATTTTTAGTCTTAAATAAAGAAGAAATTAAAATATAAAATCCATTTTGTGATGTTAATTTTTAGCTAAACGCTAAAAAGTATAGTGTATTCAAAAGATATCTACCGACGGTAACTCTTTCTAACCGTAGAAAAAAAAATCAATAAAAAATTTAAACACTAAAAAGAAGAAAAAACATCAATCTAACAATTATAAACAATCAAACTTAACACTTTCTTCAACAAGCACGCCACCTCTCCCCCAAATCACACCTCACCGAACTTCATCAACTCGTCAAACCAATCGCCCCCTCGCCACCCTCTCGAAATAACAAACTTTCATTCCGGCCTACACACCCAGCCTCTCCCCCCTCACTCTCAAAACTGCAAGTCCCATCGAGCTCGGTTCTCGCTCGATCGCACGTCCAGCTGCACGGGCAAACTTTCTTTGCCAGCCAAAAAAGAAAGACGCACATATATAACCACACTGCACTGTTGCTGCTACTAAGGCAATCTGCTCTCGTCTCTCGACAAGCGCGCACGCGTCGCGCTTTTTTGGCAAGGGATACAGCCGTCGAGAGAGCGAGGGACAAGATTGTTTCGCGCGCATCGCTATACAGCTCCGCGTGTGTGTCTGTGTCATGCTGGGAATTTTAATGCGAAGCGTCGCGCGCTGACGGAAGCCGCGAATGTGTGCGCTTGTTTCGCGCTCGGTGGGTACACTGTCGCCGTGGAATGAGGTTTAATGGCGCGGCAGGCGGCTTTTTTTTTCACTTGGAATGTTTATTTTTGCCAGCTTGGCTTGTTGCTTTATCGAGTGAAAGGGTTCGCGTGGGTTTGAACTGCATTGATGGTAAAGTTTTTGGACTTTCGTGGGAGGGGCTGAATTTTGTAAGGAAGTTGAGCTTTTTTCATTTCTAGCGGAATTTCTCAAAAATCTATTTGGAAACTCTTCCGAGATGGAAACTCGGACAAAGCCTCGAGTTATCACTATAAATAGAAGTCGTTTTCACGTGTGGACTGAGTGAAATTCTAGACTGTAAGACGGAACATGTGCTCGTTGCTGAGGACTTTCCGAGAAATACCTACGTGTCAAATATTCTTATGGTCTTGGAGAAATCCGTAAACTAGCCAAACGTTCTAGGAATAAAACTAACAATTTTTTTTCTTAATAACTAAAACCAATCATCACACATCAATCTGAGAAAATCATTGAATTTTAGGCTCGAGGTAGCGGTGGGAAGGGCCTGCCCCACTGGCTGCGCTGGGACGAGCCAGCCTCGGCCCTCTACGGCGTGCCGTCTCGCAAGGATGTAGGTCGACACCGGGTGAGCATCAAGGCTTTTGGTAAAAACGGCGACACAGCTCAGGACTCGTTTATCATTCACGTGGTGCCCGAAAATCACGAGCACTTCAAGCACAAGGATGGGAAGGTAAGATTATAATATTTTCATTTATATATAGTTACTTTTTTGTAAAAAGAAACGATTTTTTAATGGATTACGTCGCAGTATACATAAGTCTGAAAAAGAAAGATTCTTTGGAACGAGCGTTAGAGCCAATTTTTAAACAAACACGACCATAAAACTCTCTGTCAACTCGAATTCACGGAACACGAAGCACATCTAATATTAGAGGCTCGCGTCAAAGTCAACATAAAGAAATTCCAGATCGTTGAATACGTCTAATTCGCGCTAGGGAAAAAGCCACTAAAATACACATCGCCCCGAACGATCCCAGCCGAATTCAAAGTAAAACCAACCGCAAACACACATATTCTCCCTCACATGAGCAGAAATCCCAAAGCCTCTAATCCAGCATCTCCTCTCGAAACAAAGGAAAGCATCTCCTCAAAAATCCAGCACTATAACGCAGAAGGCAAACGCGCGCGAAACAGCGTCGGAGAGGCGCGTTTAAATGCCATTAAAGAAATTGTCGGCGGGGGCAAGCTCGACTGATTGACGGCAATTGGCTCTCTCCCGCGCGTTTCTCTCTTATAAACACACTTGCAAGCTTGCAGCTCTTCGAATGTTGACCTATATCAAGAGGCGCGCGCTCGATCACAAAACGTCTCTCATTCACGTCTCTCTCTTTTTTTCTTCTACAGAAGCGCTGCACGGAGGAGCAGGACCGCACGATGCTGACGATCTTGATAGACGCGAGGTACGAGAACCTCAAGCCTGGCGCTAAGGTCAACGCGCTTGAGAACCTCGCTGGATTCCTCGGGCTGCACACGGTACGTATACACACATACAGAGTCGCCCGTTACGAGATTCCCGCACTTTCCTCGAGCCCCTTTTGTTCTTTCCTTTTTCTTTGCTCTTTCTCGCCTTCCCCTCCTCCTCCTCCTCCTCGTTCCCATTATACTCCGGCTCGCCTTTCTTTTCCTTTCCTCTCTCTCTCGCCGGTTAATTAAGAGTTTACTATCCGCGGCGCGGAGAGGCTAGTTAACGAGCGCGAATTGCCGCGTTTTATTGAAGCGTTTCGAGAATTTCAGGGGATTAGCGCGATAGCGCGCTCTCCTCTCTCTCTCTCCCCGCGGAGATGGCTTTAATTTAGATGAAACGCCACTGATGCGCGTCTCTTTTTCTCTGCGAGCGCGTGGGCGCGGCCCGATACCGATTATCCCCGTCTTTAATTAAAGGACGAGTTGTTGCCAGCGAGAGAGAATTTCGTTTTCCTCGCTGATGCGCGGGCTTAAAACTGCATTCGCCCGCTGGTAAAGAAGAAAAATAAGACAATATAATCGTGATTTTGCATAAGCGAGATTACAGCGTCCGACATGCATTATTCATCCGGCTTTTCGAGAATCGTTAACATCGGGGGCCTTTCTCGACGACGGCGTCAAAAGAAAATGCCTCTATTGGATATTGGATTCTCGCCGAGTAGGCGCTTTCATATCTCGCGATTTATCGGTCTAGACGCTCGGCAGACTTTTGCGCTCTCAAGCAGACGTCCCAATTACACGCTTTTAATGCCGCCCGGTAAGTGTATCCAGTTTCAGAGCGAGATCATCTCCTGCGCTGCGCCGAGCTAAGAGGCTATATAGCGACAGACGAGAATAAGAGAAATTGACGGATATATAAAGTCCTTAGATGCGACGCCCTCGTTCTCACAGCTCGCGTGCTTCTTCACCCGGAAATCCGAAGGCTGCCGTTGCCTAGACACGCACCGAGCTGACTTGTATATCTCTTCTAGTATATCGCTTTATATATTTAACATTACTTGCATGCTGTATTAAACAATTCTAATTAGTGTAATTGACCTGAATAATTTCCACCCGAGCCGTGATCAATTATCCAGCGCATCTCTCCAGAAACGAGCGTTGCCACATGCGATCGGCCCATCAATCTCCCACCTCTATAATATCCCACTATCATCAACCCACCCAAAAAAACAAAAAAACAACCAGCGAAATTAACCATCATCTTCTCCGCAGAGCTCGATCTCCATCCAACCAGAGGCGGCCAAGGAATCCAGCAGCCCGTTCGCATCATCCGTCGTCCTATCCGGCCCCGGCAACGTCCACAGACGCAAGGAGAAACACTCGACGCTAGTGCAGTGGCAGGTGAGTACACGTGGCCGAGAGAGCCTCGAATAAATTTCACGGATTCCTAGCGCGGCGGCTCGTTAAATCGAGCCCCGTCGGCTTTGGAGCGCGCGCGCCGAGATATGCTGATTCAACGCTTCTAAGAACGCGCACGGCGCAGATAAAGAGAGAAGTGGGTTACTTTTTTTCGAGTCGTTTACGCGCGGCTGAAGAGGAGAACGGCCGACGAGCTCTCTGTCTGTGTCGCGCGCTGCGCGCTGGCCATTGTGAGAGCGCCCCGGAAAATCTCGGCTATTTTTCTTGCCGGGAGTGGGAGGCTCATTCGCGACGGGTTGAATGGGAGCGAGGGAAGCAGTTTTTCTTGTGTGTTGCTGTTTCGTCTTGGGGCGAATGTTTGGGCGGTTTGTCGATGTTTATTTAGAGATTGAATTTTGGCTTTCGGTTGTAAATGATGTTCGAGATGTCTTTTTCATTGTGATGGAATTTTTGTAATGCTTAGTACTTTGATTTATCAGTTACACGAGTGTTAACTGAATTTTCAGCTGTAAATGTGCAGTAGTTACAGAGGCCCGCATTTGTAGCTTGTACGGTTTTGTAGTTCTAGATAAGGGCAGACAAATTCAATATAAAGTTTCGTTTTTTTTTTTTCTCAAAGCTTGTTTACTTATGAACGGAAGCTAATAACGCGGATCTTTATTTTAAAATAAACTTTTCTGAACCTAAAAATATTAAATTCCGCATAGACTTCTAAACATTTGTTAATCTTCAAATTTCGTTAATTCATTCACTACACTTACTACATTTACTTAACGCCAACCACACAACAACCAACCTCACCTTATTCTTCCCCACCTTCAGGTCGGCTGCGACGGTCACTTCTGGCCCCACCAGATCGACACGATAAAGCAGATCCCGGAGCAGGCGCGCGACGGCACTCTATCCGAGGTCATGCAGCTGCCTGTCTACCAGTGGCGCGTTCGCAGCGAATCGACCGACTACGCGCGCAACCGGCGAGACACGGCAGGCTCTGGTTTTGGCGAGCTGGAGCCGGACGGCAGCCCCCGCAGCGACGACGACGACGACGCGGATGAGTACGATGAAGGTGACTACGACGACGAGGATGACTACGACAACAATGAGGGCATCACCGAGTCGCCCCAAGAGCCCAAGCAGGCCAAGCCGGTGCTGCACGGGGGTATTGTGGAGGAGCATCCGCACAGGCACCATCATGGAGAGGACAACATCGCTGGCATTGTCGCTGGGGTTAACGTTAGTTTTTGAGATTAGTTTGATTTTATTAGTGATGAGGATTGAGCTTTTTTGTTAATTTATTGTAATGTTTTTGTAGAACGAGGATGATACGTTTATCTGGAGGAACGAGGACATAAACAATGCTCTGTTTAATCAGACGTCGGCGACTATAACCACTACGACCCCTCAGTCGACCGTAAGTCTTGATAGCAGTTATCGAGTTGTCTCTGGCTTTGTGATAGTTTACCTAGTATAGATGGCTTTTGATGATCGTCACGCTCAAATTTAGATGATTCTAATAGATGATTCTAAGGAGCAATGACGTTACCTTCTTTTGTATATTATATCCATCGCATAGAAAGCTCTGGAATCTTTTTCTAATCTTACTGCTTTTGAGAATACTTATAAATGCTTTTCTCTTGTCTTTTTCTGTAAGAAGCTTTATAAAGATTTGCTCTCATCGTGTGACGTTGATTATATACACTGTAAAAAATGTATAATTAAAAACACTACATCGAGAAAAAATACTTAATATGATTGTTTAAATTAGTTGAATAATAATATTATATTATTAATATTATCTTTTGATTATAACAAAATCGATTTGGTATGGTATGTTATCGAATAAAAATAAAAATTTTAAATTTTAATTTCACAATAAGTATTCAAAAAAAAACAAATGAACTATTATATTTCATAAGTCATTATTAAAAACATTAATTTTAGTGTGAAAATTGAATACTCATTCTGATATTACACTAGTTAACGCTGATATCAAAAGGCTAGTCTAACAATTCCACATAAATTAGATAGCTTTTTAATATGCTTCAATTAACACGTTCTCATTTTATTTAATTTTCTCGGTGTAAATGTGTCCAACAAATAATAAACAACGAAACAACTAATGTTCCAAAAATTGTAACTAACAATAATTTCTGCCACACACCGCATCTACTAACCATTTCGCAGACAATAGCCGTTACGATACCATCAACAACAACCACCACCACCACCACCTCAACCACCACAAGTATTTCATCGACCGAACTTCCAACAACGACATCCTCAACAACAACCGAATCAACAACAAGCTCCACCACTTCTACAACAACAGAGCAAGAGTCGCCAAGCCCGACAACTGAAAGCACAACCTCGACAAGCACAGCTCAAACGACTTCTAGTAGTACAATTGAGACCCTTACAACAGACAGTACAGTGACGACCACGACGTCTTACACTAACTTAACGCAAGCCGTGACCAGTGGCACAAACTCGCAGTCGAGTAACGTCACGATAGACTCGCTGACTGTCGATAGCGAGGAAGAGCCACTGACGACTGAACGGGACGAAGACAATGAGATCGAACCTGACGCGACGACGACGCTGCAGTCGGGTGCTGGTTTTGGTGTCTCGGAATCGACGACGAACAGCGGCGGGGCGTCGATGTCACCGAGTGGAAGCGGCGTCGAGGTGCTAGCGACCGCGGAGACCAACGTCACTTCGGTTTTCAATGTAAATGCTACTGCGGACGAGGTAATGCTTAATCGCAAGCTCTGCTTCAGCGCTACTGATTCACCGCGCGACACACGGCTTTTGTTTCTGTTGTACAATTCAGTCGGCTTTTTTAAATTCAGCTTTTTTACTTTATGTTTATATACACAAGTCTCTTGAGTTTAAGCACGCGCTAGCTCATTCTCGCACGCGTTTATCGTACTTTCAGTTCATTACTATAACACTATGATTCAGGGTTCGATAAGATTTTATATTTGATAATTGAACTTAAGTAAATAACGATTTAGCGGCAAAAAGTTTACAGTTCTGACTTGAAAGTACGATATATTTATAATTTTAAGGCTTTTATATTCGCACAAATGAAAATATGCTATACTGCATTTATATTATTATAGCCCTTCCACGCCTTACGCGCAAATACGACACTTTTTATTTATCTTTCATTTCGCATTGTACAGTTAATTTATTCACGTTTTATATGTTTCTTAGGTAAAATTTTAATTTTTAAATTATAAGTTTTAATTTATTGTTTACACGTTGTATTACATGTAGAAAGAAAAGGATTATCATAAGATCCTACAATTTATACTACTATTATTCATTTTATCTTTTTTCGAAATAGTACACTGAAGCATCTGTACCAGCGAGGGAAGCATCGCCTTCATCTACAATCGGCTCATGGAATGAGAATGGAACTGAGAAAGCGCCTGGTGAACCGCTCGATCCCTACGATAGCATCAATATACCCGTATACAGCTCTACACCTGCTAGTACGAGGTATACAAAAATCTCAAAGTTAACTTAAATATTTAAACAGAGAATAAAAAAGAAATTTTTAAGATTCAGTCACTTATAAAGAAACTAATTAACATATATGTTCTTTAGCACTACTACCGAGTCGACTACAACGTCAACTCCAGCTCCGACAACCCCGAGTACAACTTCAACATCTACAACCACTACGCCAGAGCCAACAACGACGACTACCACCACCACAACGTCTACGACGACAACACCGGAACCAACGACAGTACCAACTTCGCCATCAACTACACCAAGCACGACAACGACTTCGACAACGACTGAAAGGATCATATTCAGCCCACGTAATACTCCACCCAGGATAGAGAAAAGACTGAAGAAGCTACCAATAACGCAAGGCAAGTTACTAAGTTACACAATACCAGAGGATACTTTCAGAGATGCTGAAGATGGCAACACCAGACAACTAAGGCTAAGGATTACTGAGAATGGAACACCACTCACGGATAAGCATTGGTTACAATTTAATGAGGAAACACAGGAGCTTTATGGATTGTAAGTATGCTAAAAATCAAGAATAACAGACTATATTTCGAATGTATTTCTGAAAAACTAAATATCATCTATTATGAATTGTAGACCTGTTGGAGACCCTTATGGGCCTTATACATTCGAAGTGGAAGCAATGGATAGGGAAGGTCTAAAAGTGAGTGATAAACTTGAGATCATTGTGCAGCAACACAAGCAATCGCGCGCTGTCAATCACCAGTTCCACCTTTACATCAAAATACAGAAACCAAGTGCATTCCCAACTAACGTTGACTGGCAAATTAAGGTTAGTAAGATTAAATCCAATAACACTTATAATTGATTTATTCATATATTGTCTAGAATTAAGTAATAAAATTGATAATTACTTGTAGGTTATGCGAAGCTTAGCTGAACTGTATGGTGACAGCGACTTAAGTTATATCACTGTTGTACAAGTTGATAATCGCGATGCTAGTGGTCAAACTATTTTATCTTGGACGAATGACACTTTGGCAAGAACGAGTATTTGTCCTCAAGAAGAAATTAACAAACTGTATCATGTTAGTATTCAGTACTTGTATGATATGAAATTTTAGAAAGTTTATTATTTTGTTCAACTCTTTTATGTAATTTAAACAATTATAACAATATTATATTAAATTTAATAATTATAAATAAAATTAAAATCAAGTACTTAGTTCTAAATGTTAATCTAGTTCTAATAAAGAATTTAATGTTTGATATAGGTTCTTGTTGCTGATACATCATCAGAAGAACCCAGTGATGCTTTGATAAGAGTTTTAAGACCTGAAATGAAACCTACGCGTGTTATAAAAGAAGGCTATGAACAATGTCAAGAAAAGCATCGCCAAAAAGAATATCCATTCGCAAGAAATCAAATTGATCAAGTGAATGCAACTGCAGGTCAGCTGTTCGTTTATAAAGTGCCACAGGTATTATTTTTATTATATAAATGGTACTTTAGTAAATTTAAATTATAAAAATGATAGATGAATAACAGTTAATCATCAATAACAAATCAAAAATAATGAAAAAAGTACAAAACATTAAAATGTAACAATAGTTTTCAATTTTAAACATTTCAAATACTTTTTAATACTTTCTAGATTTAATAATATATGCTATAAATACACTTTTATTTATTTTACAACTTTGGTTTCATTAAGATATTTGAAGGCTTAAGATAATTTTACTGCCAGATGAATGTTTACTTAGGTGTTAAGTATATGTTATAAACTTAATTTTATTTTCTTTTTATTTATATAACAAGTTATATCCTGAATATCAAATAAACTAAAATATGTATCATAAGATTCATCTTATACATAAAAAAAGCCTTTACAAAATTGTAAAAATTATTAGTAAAACTTATTTTTTTCAGGATACATTCTTCGATGAATCTGATGGTGATACTCGAGCATTGAAAGTATTCTTATTAACAGCTAATAGAACCGAAATACCGCCTACGGATTGGCTTCAATTTGATAGCAAGAATCAAGAATTTTTCGGCGTGCCTTTAAAACAAGATATCGGGCGTAAAAGTTACCAACTAATCGCTAAAGATAGAGATGGTACGTCGAATAATCTGTTTTCAAAAAAAATCTAAAATTTATTCTATGTTATCTTTTTTTTAAAATAAGCACTTCATTTTTATTATTTGTTATTTATATCAATCAATTTTACTTTTTAATCGACTTTTTTGTCCGCTGCTTATAGCATAACCTAAAAACACGTATACGTTTTTAAACTAATTTTCTTTCTTTTATTTTCATACATCTAATTAAATAAAACTTCTCTACCTAAATTATAACAAAAATTCAAATTTCACAGGGCTAGAAGGAATTGACAGTCTAGTCGCGGAAGTACGTCCAGCGCCGATTGCCCGCCACGTGGTAGAGATTTCGATGACGTTGAATATGCCTTACGAAACGTTCGCTTACTCGGCTGCTAAGAAGCGTGAGTTCATCAAGAAGCTGCAGGAGCTCTACGATTACCACAACGCGAGCGCCATATCCCTACTCTCGGTGAGCGGCAATCACGACTCCACCACTGTTACCTGGCGCAACCTCTCTCTGCCAACGGATCACTGCCCGCATGAGGATATCGAGCGACTGAACCGCGTGCTTGTCAACCATAATAAGAGCTTTACGGAGGAGCTGAATAGCAAGTTTAACAACAATCAGCAGCCCGAGTTCGCCGTTTTGCAGATAACAGTGTCGCCGATGGGCGCTTGCCGAAAGACGGACTTTGGACATGACATTACGCCCATCGATGACTCGACCTCGGTGGGCGCCAGTCACGATGATTACCTGATAACGTTTGTCTTGCCAGCGATCATCATCGCCGCTATGCTCATCCTGGCTGGCATAATCGCTTGTATATTGTATAAGAGGAGAAGGAGCGGAAAGATGAGCGTCAGCGAGAAAGACGATGAAAGACAGAGCTTCCGAAGTAAGGGCATACCAGTAATCTTCCAAGATGAACTCGACGAAAAACCAGATCCAGGTATGTCACTTTCACGTGATGATGATTTCAAAATATGTTATAAAAAATATCTAAAAATAGCGATGAATTTACTTAAAGTAGCACTGACGACTTTGAAAGGTTAATTGAGTCTGTATTCATGATTCACTAGCGTATAAGGATATAATGGCAACAAGTTGAATCATCGTGAAAGTAAATGTGATTGGTTGCTCAACTGAGGCGCGAAAAATTTCAAAATTTAAAACTTGAACTGTCAGCTTAAAGACAAAAATATTAATTAAAACTTAATAAAACTTATTTTAATTATTTATAATCTATTCATTGAATAAATTCATGAATAAATTATAGCGTACTTCAAACAAGAAAGAGTGTAATATGAAAAGTAAAAGCTAATTTAATTAAAATTTATTTCACAGGTAATAAGTCTCCCATAATTCTAAAGGAAGAAAAGCCTCCACTACCGCCGCCTGAGTACCAACGCGCGGAGGACGGCGCCGACATCCCCATGCTCTCAAAAGAGAACTCGGAGGAGCCGTACCAGCCACCGCCGCCGTTCGCCACGAATCGCGACAGCAATCGTCAGAATCGACCAAAGCCTACGCCGACGTACAGGAAGCCACCACCTTACGTGCCGCCCTAACATACCGGTCGCAACAGCGCCGTAGCCGCGGCCGTGGCTGCAGCAGCCGCCAGCAGCCAGGTGCACTCGCCTACCCGCAAGTATATGCTAGCGATGCTCGGCGACTCACCGACACACCAGGTCCAACACCAGACCACCACGACCATCGTAGCGGCGCGTTTTAAGGGACAGCTCAATAATGGCTTCCGCGAGCCTCGCCTCGTTCGATAGGCTCGACTTCAAAGCTCGCCCAGTGCTCGACGATCATGAATAATAACACAAAGGCGTTCGAACGCTCGGCGATACTTCTCTTTTTTTCTTTTTATTTCGTCGCTCATTAGATTTCTTACTACAACGCGAGATTTACTTAATGATATACGTGAAAGGAGGGTCTCGGTAGACGAAGTTTGTAGAGGAATGGCGAGCAGCGTGTATTTATAATTGTGCTCGAACGATTCGCTGTGAATTTCGAGGAGTCTTTTCTTACTTGGGCTCTCGCGCGTCTTGAGTTCTTGCCGGAAAGAAGGAATTTACATTTTAGATGCAAGCTAAAGTGTATCGTGACTGCGTTTGTACTATCATACGTACTTTTGCATGAGTATGTATGACTATGTCTGTTTGTTTCGAAAGAAAGATTATGCGCTAATCAGAATTTTATTTCTTAACAGTTTTAAAAACTAATCTTGTACATTATACGTAATTCTTACTCTGAGTTTCTATCAATTTTTGGATTAAGTTTTTTCATTTGTGTGAGAGCCTTTTTTAATAAATAAGCGTAAATGATTTTTTGGATTATCTGTCGAGGGTGCATTAAATATACCTTTTTGACTTCGAGATACGCACACACGTTAAAAAATTAAAAGGAAAAGAAACTTATTGAAACTTGTCGATCACGCGTTGCCTTTTGTAACGACCTCCGCGTTTAGCGTAGAAAAAGTAAAACCCATCATTCTCATATCGAAACTTGTGTATCGGGAAGGTTAGCAGATCCATAGAGAAAAAGCAAATTTTAGGGTCAGGATGTTGGGGAATAAGAGAAGTAAAGAAAATTTTTAACGAATTCAACGATACTCGAAAATAAGTATATTTCACAGTAATCAGTGCCATTTTATTAAGCAATAAGCTCGCCTAATTGTGAATACTGATTTTTACACCAGGTTCTCTGAGTTGACCGACTAAACAATTCGTTTTAGCGAGTCTCCTAATTAACGTAGACTGTGACGCATTCTGAAAGATAAAAGCACTGCCAAAACGAAGTATTGATCTTCGTTTAACCTTTGAACACACATCCGTTAAGAAATTTCAGAAAAAACTTTAAACTTATGGCATATCATTTTAAGCTTTTAATAGCTACTTTTCATTGAGTTATTATTATATTGATGCTTCCATTGGTATAATCTGTGTCAATAAACAGAGTTACAGAAAATAAGAAACAATTGTAAACTACGAGTTATCGTATAACATACGAAGTCGTACTTTATGTATAATTATAGTACATAGTTAATAAACGTTATTAATCCAGCGTTTAAACCCTCGTAAGTGGTTATATTTGTAACAGCGTGATTCATGTACTGCCTAACCATCTCTGAAGCATTTATGTTTGTAAGAAACTTAATTGTCGCAATGACTTTATAATCTTTTTATTCTTTATGACTATATTTTCAAAATAACCGCCGAAAAAAAATCAATTTTTACTGAACACACGGTGTAGCATCGAGAGCTTTAATTGCACTTATGGACTAATGCGCAATTTAACGGCAAAACTAATTAATTTTAGAATTTATATACACCTAGTTACCAAGCCAAAACTTGACTAAGATTATAATGAGAAAGAAATACGAAGAAAGAAAGATAAAAGGAAAAATATTGAAAAAGGGTCTGCTCTCTTTTGGGTGTACCTAATTATCATTATTGTACATCGTATTTGTCAAGGAATTTTTTAAAAATTTTATTAATCATTGTATAGACTTGTACCAGCGAAATCGAAAAGAATAAAAACGAATTTTTCGCACCTCGGTAAAGTGGCGGTCTCCGAGGGATTTTACATTATTTTACTTACGCGTGATGCGCAACAATTTTACAATCCGATATTTTTAAAGAAAAATAAAAGAAAACGATAATAATTATGTAGATGATGCGCATGGAATCGTGCGAATGAAGGCAATTTCCGTTTGTCTTGTGGTGTACGTGAAAGAATATAAAAAAGTAAAAAAAAAAACGAAAAAAATTCAAGCGAATGTTTGGTATGCCAGTAAACAAAAGAATGGAAAAAGCTAGTTTTTAAAATCGCGTTGTTGCATAAATTTTAGAATTTAAGTCTACCAACGATTACGAAATGGGAATCACGCAAAATTTCTATAACGACAGTGTATCGTCCCCGCTTGATCTTTTTCATCGACATCGACGGTCTCGAATTTTCAGCTCTGTGAAACGCACTAAAACCAACTGAAAAGAAATTAATGTAATAAAGTAATGTTCCTCGTTTTTTGTTCGATCGACGACCGATTGTAGCTTTCTGCGTATTTGATAGACTACAGATGTCGATGTTACAAAGTTAAGTAAACTGTCGATAACTTTTTTATACTGAAACTATTAAAATTATATCTTAATAATGTTCGATTTTACTTTATACATTTTTCGATTATTGAGATCTTAATTGATTACGTAAGTGTATAATGAACTAAAGGGTGATTGGGACACCTTGATTTATACTTAATGTAACATTGTCAAGCTCGAGGCGATGCGTTTTTTGCGATATAAAATAAAAAGAGTAAGAAAATAAATGAAACATTGTATACTTAACATCAGTTCTCTCATATCATGCTTATCTCATATCGTTGCTCAACGCGTATCCGTCAGATGCTGCCAGACAAAAGAAAATCTTGTATCATATACGTGTGTACGATATATAAATATATATTAAAGGTAGTGTTGGAGTTATAAAGGCTAAAAAGGAAAAGGAAGTTTCTGAAAATTCTACAAGGGACCGAAGTAGAGGCAAAGCGATCCATCGATCGAAAAATCAGTAGATGTCGGCTAAAAGGGGTACAATTTTGAGTAGAGAAAAAGTTTGAGTGAAGTGGTGAAGTTATTTTTTACTCGTATTAGAAATTAACAAATCAAGACGGGGAGTGAAATTGGAGTTGTACAAAATAGAGTTGTCGCTTAAGACAAACGTTGATAAAATAATTACATGATTCAAAAAGAATGTTCAAAGTCTATTGGAATGACTAAATGTTCTTAATATAATGGTTTAGCTTAAGTAGTCGACTAATTAAAAATAATTATTTTTTTACTAATTCTTTTGTCAAATTCTAAAATAGCAATCGCATATGAGCCATTAATCTGCATTAGTTGTACAAAATAAAAGTCTTCAGTCTCTAAGTAAAAAATTAGTTAAATTGCTGTACACATATTTCACAGCTATTCTTCTTTAGGAAATGTTAAAATGATCTGTGCCGAATTCACTCCCCGATAGAAGCAGGAAAAAAAGAAAGAAAAAAATTGCTATAAAAAAATGAAAGGAAAAAAAGTTTTGAGTAGATTCTTTCGTGGGAAAACGAAGGAGTAGACATAACTACACATATATATGCCATCGGGCATTTAAAGTTCCAATGATGACAAAGAAGGAAAGAAAGAAAAAAAGAAAAAGCGTATTATAATCGCCTGGAATTTTTAAGATTATTTTTACCTGTCATAAGCCATAACGCTTCGTTAATGTCGCATATCTCGTAATGAGCATATTCATGTGCACATACACAAACATACACACACAATACACGTGAACACAAGTAAATATATACAGAGAATACGTCGGTACTTGTTCAAGGTACCTGAGATATATATATATACACACACACCAAACCCTTTTTCCCTTGAAGCACGTGGACGAGGACGATCGGCAAAGATGCTTAAAAATAATTATATATTATTGTTTATAAGAAAGTATAATTACGTAAAGTTATTTCTGGATAAACTTTGAGGTCAGAAAGTTTACAACGTTGTATTGAAAAATGTAAGATGTACGCACGTGAAAAAATTCAAATTTTTCAATACATTTTAGAATGAAAAATTTGGTAGTACGCGTCGTTGTATGTACATACATACGTAATTATACATGATTATAAATAGAGTTTACCAGCAGAATAGCTTAACAAAGTTTATAAATCGGGTCTCTCCGATCATCCAAGTCGACGCATGCTCCTCGATTCTCACGACTCTATATCGATATGTTGTCAGTAATACTTATATGGAAAAAACGGATAAAAGGAATGAAATGAACTAAATATACATACGTGTACACAAGTACTAGATCTGACAAGCATATATTCGACATGTGTATAAGAATAAGAGTTAATAAAGTCATTTTAGGATATAAAATAATTCTTGTGTCCACTGTTATTTCTTGCATGCATGAATTTACTGCGAATTTTTTCCAGATTTCTGATTTTATTTTCTCGATCTTTTAAACGAATATTTTTATGTAAACTTCAAGATTTTATTTTTTATTTTTATGTTTATTAGTAATGCTAGGCATGGAAGCATTCATTTAAATTTACGTATAATTGCGATGATAATTTTTATTTAATTGTGAAATGCCTTGTCTTAAAAAGTATTACTACTTTCATAATTCTATAGAAATGTATGTATTATTTACTAAATATATTTAAGAAATGATATAATTTAATAACTTGCACGAAATAATTTTTATTTGTAGCTCAAGAATACTACTGTTTTAGGTTCTGAAATGTAATAGCACAGATTTAAAATTATCTTTTACAGATTTTGAGTATAAATTCATAATATATTAACCCAGTTACAAGATAAAAAGAATCTGCAACTCTAACATCTCTCATATTACCATACTTGATAAGCGTAAAAAAGTTAAGTTAATATCGTTAAACAAATTCTTTTGAATGCCAATTTCTACGAAGCAACTTTGTTACAACTGTTGCTTTCTTGTATTCATAATCAATTAACAAGTTCTCAGGTATACAGGATAAAGCAGGTTTCAAGCTTTTTCGTAGATACACTTCACCGATCGCGTAACGACACGCAACAAACTAAATAAATCCCCAACATTTCGCAACTCTCACATTAAAACGTCCCTTCAAAACCTCAAATCATTAATCTCACTCTGACCTTCTACCGAAACCCAAAAACAAGCCTTCACCTCTAGCCAAACAAAAATCAAATTAACCCCATTAGATAAAACTCCAAACCACTCTCCCAACGCAAACTTCGAAAAACCTGCAATTTCATTTTCGCAAAGCCGCATACGCACCCAAAGAGTCAACGCTCCCACACCCGCGCATAAATTACACACTTATACCTCTCAGTCCCCTTAAAAAAAAACGAACAAACCCAAGAACCTCGTCTGCGGCTAGAGCATGCAGCTCTCTAAAAGGAAACGGCCGTACCGCGAAGCGACCTTTTTCGAGCTTTCCAAGGCTCACGCGGGGAGGAATAACCGGTATATGTAGGTCTCTCTCTCTCGAACGGGTTTTAACCAATATATATCGCGCGCGGATTGCTCCTCCTTAAAATACACGCACGTGCTTTGCTCCGCTTTCCTTGCGGGCTTCGAAGCTGTAGCGCGCGCGGTCGTGTGATATATATACATCCGTAAATTACATAGCCGGCAATTTTGAAAGGGAAACAATTTTTAAATTGGCTCGGATACGCGGTGGCGTAATGCAGCGACGAGGGGCTATGTGCTGCTTAACTTGCGGTTATAAGTGTACCGAGCGCGCTTGGAGAGTTATAGGAGTCTGGGAGGGCGATGTGGTGGTTTGTGTATGAGGATGAGTTTTTGAAAACTTTTCAGGGGTATTAGGTTTGCTGGTGAGGCGTGAACGATTGGATTTGAGAGATTTAGGGTTTAGGGTTTCATCGTTTGAACCGTGCACTCTGCAACCGCATTCGCGCGTACTCTCAAACGTCAAAGAAAAAATCGCCTGCCAGGAGCCACATACACTCTTAAGTTCAAAAATGTGAAAGCTGGAAGTAAAAAGTTTAAAACCTAAATTTTAATCTTTATACAAGTTGAAAATGTAACTTTTAATTCATAAAGTAATCTTTATTTATTAAATTTAGATATAAATTTACTAAATTTAAATGTTAGTATAATCAGTATAATATTTATATTGTTTCAATATCGTAGCAACATTGTAACAATATTAAAAGAATATTAACACAGTATTATTGCAATATTGAAAGAATATATTAACACAATATTGTTGCAATATTGAAAGAATATTAACATAATGTTATTGCAATATTGAAAGGATATTAACACAATTTTAATACCATATTAATGCAGTATTTTGTATAATACTTGTGGAATATATTGTGGTATATTCTTCTATATAATATTGTTAGTTATGTTCCTATAATATCTATAAAATATTGCGGAGACAAATAATTGATGCAATAGTGATACAATATCGATTTAGAACTACATTTTACCTGAATGTTTCTTTAAGGATTGAAACCTACATTTCAAACTTTTATAAACATTAAAATGTAATTTTCAAACTTTTCACTTCCAGATTTCATACTTTTGAATTTAGAGTGTACAGATCCGAAAAATCACCATACAAAAACATCCTCAAATCTCTCGTAAATCAAACTAAATATAGCCGACGGCTCAGCCCGGCTTTCTCAATTTCCAAAGCCCGCGCTCGAAAAACAAGCCTACATACACGAACCCACACACCATTCATAAAACCATCGCGCGCGCACTGACAACGCGCCGAATTATCAATCAAACTCGCGCGCGCGCGCGAATAGAAAAAAAAAAGAAGTGGCATTCCTGCAGATTAGGCAAGGACGATAAAACGATTATTAGGCACGCAACGCGCGTTTCCAGCGCGCATCAGCGCTAAGCACGTGCCTGCGCCGCGTAGGTATATAGGCCTGTACAAGCCAAACTCTCTCTTGCCTTAGTAGATGGCGCGTAGGTGGGGGAGACGACTGCGACGGTACAGTCCGGCTGGAAAGTGGACCGAGTCACTCTGTATGTGTGAAAAACTGGTTTTGCGAGTGCGCTGGCACGCGCGCGCTTCGGCTATTGTTGTGGAGATCGGGTTTCATTGATATGCTGATGAGGTGGGCTCGTAATAGTGTGGTGTTACGTATGTCGTTAGAGCCGGACAGGTTTTTTTCTGTTTACTTTTGAGGAAGGTTCAAGGAGGCGTGGGTGGGGTTTGGAGCTGCTGAAATGTTGGGGTATTTGTTGACGAGTGGTATTGGGGTTTTAATTCTGTAATTGGATGCTTGATGGTGAGTGGTTTTTGCTGGATGAGTGACTTGCCGTGGACGTAACTGTTGAATTTGAATTATTAATTAAGGAAGTTTGATGGATTTCGTTGTCTGGGGAGCTGCAAAAACGCCGACAAAAAATAGTACTTGACGGGGAATTTCCCTGAATTTCAAGTTTTTTTTTAGGATTTTACAGCAAAGGTAGCGTCATTGTGCAATGTTCACTTGATTTTTAGACTGTGTATTTTCAAGGAAAAAGGAGAAATTATCACAACAGATTCAGTCAAGCAGATATTTAATAATAAAAATAATTAATACATTTTTTCTAATGCTTTTTGTTATATTTAAATTAACTTTTTGTAAATTTTAAAAAGTATTTTATCTACATCCGAGTTCACTCGCAGTCAAATGTTATGAAGACTTCAAATAATCTATTAAAATTTGGCACCAAAAAAGCAGAACTAATTCGAATAACCTTTTAAAAAAATCTGATAAAAAATCTTCGTTTTCAATAACATCAATTATTAATCCTACAACTCAACCGTTAAAATAATTTCGCGTTCTCTTCGATCGAAACGACTTTGACCTGGAATGAGCCTGTACGATTTGAAAAATAGATGTTATTTATGATACTTCAAAAAATTCAAGTTTTAAATCTATCAGCAATTTCATATTGAAGATCGAAACTCGATACGATCTTTGAAACAAAGCAATTATTTTCTAATGAAAACCCTTCTGAACATAAAAAAAAATAGAATATTACTATAAATAATAATTTCCAAAAATTTGTAAAGTACATTAAAAAACCTACCACCAACACCAAACAACTCAAGAAACTCGCCACAACCGATCCCAAAAACATCCATCCCACCACCGCTAATCCCTCCGCTTTCTTCTCAACTCCTCCTCCCACCACCTAAACTTTCTCACCAGCCTGTACCGCTCCAGGCCGCAAACGAAGCTCAAAGAAAGAACCGAGAGAGAGAGAGACTCCGCGAGACAGAAGCGCGCCTACAGCTCCGTATTACGCTCCCACAAGTGCGAGCGAGAGAGCACGTGTAAATATTTACCGGCGCATGCGCACTCCGGCTCTCCTACATCCAGCAGAAAAGCCCAAGCCCATAAGCGCGCGGCGCGACGCGTTCAGGCTGCGGGGTCACGTGGCCCGTCCTTGGCTCGGCTATAAACGCCAGCGCGGGACCGGCCGGCTCTTACAACGCGCCGAACGCTCGGTATAGTAGCATCGACTCTCACACTCCAGTGTCTCTCCCTCTTTGTACGCTCTTTTTTATCTATCTATACACGTCAAAAGTTCCAGAGTGCGAGACTTTTTGTCGACACACGAGTTACATACAGCGCTAACTTTTCTACGAATATTTTTCTATCCGCGTGCAAAGTGAGTGACAAGCGCGTACCGAGACCAAGAGGCTCGCGCCTTCGATTCGAAGCGAGTTTTGAGAAAGCTGTCAGCAGCGCTAAAGGACCAGACTTTTTCGAGACGAGGAGTGGATTTTAAGCAGCCAGTTTATTAAGTGGGCAAGACGAGCGGGAGCAAGCCTTACTCGGATCTTAACTTCTCGGACTTAAATTTCCGATAAGTGTCCCCCGCGATGGCCGGCGTATGGGAATGGGACTACTCCAGTCAGAATGGTGAGTCTAGCCTTATGTTTACGATTTTTCGACACGTCGCGCAGGTGACAGGCGTTGAGACCGGCTCGTATTGAACGGCTGGAATAATGGAAAAACGTTTACATTTACTGTAATAATAATTTTTTAATAATTATAGCAGTAATTTTCAATTTAAAAATCGGTCAACACGAATACACGCAAGAAAGTTTACGAAAGAAAAGGCACGCTTTAATTCATCGCGCGGCTCTCGTGCCGTCATTCTTTTTCAGCTGCGCTCCTAATTAAATTAAACTCTTTCACCAAGTCTCGCGGGTCAGCGACCCTACTTAAGCGTAGCTGCCTCTTTGCCGCCTGATCCTTTCTGTCTTTTTTGTTTTGCGCTCCTCGCGCGAGGTGCGAAAGTAATTTAGAAAGTTTTCCAAGTTCTACGACTAGCCAGCTGCACGGAACGCGCCGTCGGTTGTTTTCATTCACTGCCCGAGAGCTGTAGTACAGTGAAAATCGTTAGTCCAACTTTTCAACTTAATTGATAATTTATGCGCGCGCTCATTACGAGGCGCGGATGCTGCTATAATGAGAAGTTGTGGGCTCGGTCTATTGGTTTTCCCTTTGTTGTCTGATTTCTTTCCTGCTATTTGTAATCTATGATTGCTGTTGGCGCTTAGAAAGTTTTACAAGTTTCACGGACGTGCGTATTGCGGATTTATTGCTCGGTGTTAAGTTGCTATTGTTGTGTGTAAAGATAGGGGGTGGGGATTATTGTTTTTGGGTTATGTCAGTCGTTGAAATTTGTTTGCGTGGTTATTTTAGCTTGGGTCATTTAATTTTAGGTAGAAGTAGGTTGACTATGTAGTTAAATTTTGTTACAGGGTGAGGATCCGTGACATCAAAATGAAAATAGTTTAGCGCTCAAAATTTATAACTATTCTGTAGTTTCACAAAGCTTCGATTATGAAGACAAAAATAACCGAGAGAATTAAATTTTGAATTCGTAAAATTTTTTGTAAAAGAAAATATTATTTCATTTCTGACAGATATAATCATACCGCACGGTTTAAAAAATTCAAAAAAAGTATGGGAATTGCGGTCGCGCGCGATAAAAACACAATCGTTAATATTTTTTGCACCTGTTCTACTTCACACCTAAATGAAGCCACGTAATAACCATATTGAAAAAAATTAATTTTATTCGCGCTTCAAACATTTCCATCGAACCGTGTATAATGAAAATTTGCAGACATAATCAGCTCTTAAAAAAAATAATTCAATGCCATTAAACTATCTGCAAAACAAACATTACAGCATAACTTTGCGTTACTAAGTATCACGCCACGCGCCACGTTAACACACAAAAATCTCCATTTTAAATCCGCTATCGCAAAACTAACGCTAAAACATTGATATACCATCCTATTTATCAAACGTGTTCAAACACGCTTACAATTTTTTGCATTCCTCAAAAATACGCATCGGTAATCAGGAAAACTGTTCACTTACGATCATAGTCGACTTAAAAAATTCTTATCGTCTGACTGAAAAACAGACGACAGAACATTTTTTCTTTTTCATTTAGCTTGCGGGACAACCGGCAGCGAGACGGATTTCCTGTATACATACGTCAAACGCCGCGCGCTTAGGTGCATTATCGGTAATAAGCGAGTTCGGAGTTTCCGCGCTGCTCTGCTGGATAATAGCTATCGCGTGGTCTCCGTTACCAAAATCGGAGTCTCTCGAAAGAAAACGAAATTGTTTTTTTTTCTCGGATTCAAAATTATTGCGCTCTATTTTTAACGATTTATATTAATGCCGATGTTTTGTTATTGTTAAGTTTATAAATAAAAAGCAGTAAAGTTTCTCGGGATCGCTCGGATCTCTTTGAGAATCAAATGGACTTTTTCACCTTCGTTTGATCTCTTAAATTGTGCCCGCGGAGTGCGTTACACTCGGCAGGGGACGAAAATAGTTCAAAAGGATGAAAACGCCGAGCGGAATGTTCTGAAAGGCTTCTGAAGGACTTGCTATACTTGATTCGAATATTTTCTTCGTGATAAAATTTGATCTTCTGCTCTTGAAATTCCAACGGATAAATTCTTTGCATTTATTTTTCTCAAATCCGATAACTCGGATAACGATAACGATGAGCATGAAAATTTTTTTTTTTAAATTACTCTTCAACAAAAGTTTAATCTACACTTACAACTTGTACTAAAAATTCAAGCGGACAATATAAACCATGTCAATCATCAACTCGATCGCAAGCTAAAATCACTCGTCTTCCATCCCGCCTCTATTATTTCAAAAGCCTCTAAAACAATTGTACTACTCCAGTTTCTATTATTCAATAGTAAGCAAACTACGTAGTGCCTCTAACGCGCTGGCATACTGGAAAAAACACGTTAAACTCAATTTCACTCTACGGATAAATCGGCCGCTCCGAGCAGCGCGCCGCATAGTCACGCGATTATATGTTTGTCTTTGACATGTCAAAAGCACCGCGCGCGCGCGCGCGCAAAGATATATAGAGCCTCCTCCTGCCGCCTGGCTCTCTCCCCCCAAGCATTATTACGTCCAGCCCTATCAAGTTACCCTTCCATACTTAACTCCATCATCCGGCGATCGATAGCTAAAGAAAAAAAAAGAGTCTCTCCTACAAACCGCATCGTTGATTTACCACATCGCGCTGTAATTTCGAATTCCACAGGTGGCAATAATTGCGCGGGAGCTGTTTTATCGATTTGTTTTTCTAGATGCGTGCAGCGAGCGAGGTAGAGAGCGCCGGCAGGAATATAAGTATATAATCATGCGACCAAGCGCGGGTGCTACGACCCCGAAACGGGCACAAGGTGGGGTCGTGCCTATATACCCCAGGAGTGCGAGTACTGTGTAAATTGTGGGAGGATGTGCATGTTTGAGTTTTGGACTTCTGGCGTGTACTTGCGGGCTTTTGTTTCGGGGATATCTCGGGGTATAAGGGATCGGATTATTTGGCGGGGCTGGTGTGGCTTGATGCTAATTTTGGTAGATGGACGAGCGTGATAATCGGGTCTTATCGGCTTTTCGCTCATTCTCTGTTTGTGGAGCTGGATTTTTATTGTTTTGTTTTGTTCTGGGGAATTTCTAGATGTTTCGAGATCGAAGGTAAAATGGGGAGTTGGAAAAAGTCGTTTGGAAAAAGAGCTGACGTGATATATGTACATTGTATTTATTTTAACTATGTCTTTAATGTATTTTTGTAGTGAGCTGGATAATGAAATACTTTAAATGTTTTTTATAATAAATTAGTATCGTGTAAAAAATGAATATCATTTTTTCAGAGTTTATCGTCCAAGTTAAACATAATTAATTATTTTTTCAGATTAAGGATAACTTATCATTAGCTCTAATTAATGAATAATTCCGTAAATTAATCATAAAATTTTTCAAAAAAATAAGGAATTTTACTTGTTTCATAAAAGTTTTCATAGAAAAATAAAATACAATTTTATTTTCAATCTAGGCTGACACTAAGATTAAATCAATTTAAAAAGAAAAAAAATAAGCTATAATGATGATAAAAAAAAATTTATCCTAGTTTATCTTACTACAGATTGTATCGTCTCAGTTTTTATTCATACGCACCTACCATTTTAATTTATACTACTGCGTGATTTACGCGATTTAATAAATATACTAAAGGTATTCTAGATCACAAAATTAGCATAGGCCGTAAGGTAACACTTTGAGTTTCTCCAGTAAATCTTTTGCCGCTGCGCAAACAACTACTTAAAAAGTTTATCTTACTCATTTGAGAAAAATGGTCTTTGAGAAATTCTATTTATTTTACATTTAATTTATAAGACGATTTAGACAAATCGAGCTCAAGGTGAAAAGTGTTTTACCCATCCCTCTCGTTAAAGTCGTTTAATTAAACTTGGAAGCTTGAACTCCGCATGCTTAATTAAACTCCGCGCGCAAAAGTTTCTAATATCAAAATTTCCTGCCTTATCAATAACTCGTGTAGCATGATTACATTTATCAGTGACCTTGAACAATTCAGCACGTGACAAGTCAACATGTCGAAAATTCTCCGAAACTTAAGCTTCAAAGTTGCTCTCCGAACAATCAAGTTTGTTCTTCTGACAGTGAGATCTAGGTAGTTTATCCGCTACACCATTATAAGCCAGGAAGTCCGAATTTTCTCCCTTCAAAATAATAAACTCAATTATTCATAATCGATTTACGACTAACTTTCATCGCCGAAAAAGCTATTCAATCATTCCATCCCGAGCACCATTTAACCAAATCTATCCTCCTCCGCGTCTTCCCAAACCAGCACGAACCGAAGAGCAAAGATCCGCTCTCCTCCCGCCACACACATCCCATAGCTCTAATAAAAGCCAATTAAGCGCGCGAAAACCAATTCACCCGCTAACCCAATTTCGTGCGGGAGACGCGCTTTTACATACACGACGGGGGGGGGGGCTATATAGCCTCGGCGACGGCGGCGCTCGGAATCGATCTCCGCTGCGCGCGCGGATAAGCGGCGGCCGGAAACGCAAAGTGAAACTGGGTCTACTGCACGAGTCTAGTGGCACCGCGGCGAGCGAGGGTCATCGATTCTAACGGGCTCTCCCGCTTGGCACCGACGGCACCCCCGCACCTGCATGTGCTTTTCGTGCCGCGAGAGCTGGCCGATTATATGTCTGTGGTTTTGGGTTTGGTGTTTTACCGGCTGATCGAGATCGGAGATGCTGTTTGCTGGGTATAGTTGGGAAATCGGCTGAGGATTAGGATCGTTTGGGTGCGGATTATGGGGAGCTGGGGAATGGGAAGTTATTGGAATGAAGGGTAACGAGGAAGAGGGGCTTGATTATTTTACGTTCTGAGAGTAATACTGCTTTGTTTTTCCGAGAAAATTTTTTCTGGTTAAGGTGTTTCTTGTAAGCAATTTTCAAAAGTTTTTCCTCGTCGCTATAAAAACGTGACAGGTTGTGTAATTAAATAAATCTTAATAAATAGCATCAAATTAGGCTTAATAAAAAGTTGTAGAAAACAAAACCTATGGGTAATTAAAAGTATATATACGTTCAAATAAAAATGAGAATAATTAGAGTTCTACTCGACAATAAATAGTTGTACAAAGGCTATTCGTATATAGAAAAAACTGTTTTGGCTTCAATAAAAATTTGAATTATCTTATGGTGTCAGAACGATTTATTGTCTTACTACCATCGCCAATGACGTCACATGTCGGTGATCATTTGAAGTACCATTGCCCGTTATTATTCAATTTCAGCTGACGTTTTACAAACTCTTATAAAGCATTTCATATCGTCCACTAACCATTATTTCAAACCAATTTCCTCTATACTTCTTCTCGCACCTCGAATCGGCAAAAAACAAAAGCTCAAGACCTCACCCAAAAAAACCCGTTCATTACTATTTCACAATAGGTTTCTTTTTGGCAGCTACTCGCAATCCTTCCGATCAGCTCGATTTTTTTCTCATGGGGCCAAGGTCCGCGCAAATAAAACTTAAAAAAAAAACGCAAATTTTTTTCTCTCCTCTCGGTACTCGGACACACATGCGGATCCAGAACGAACCGGTTCCAACTGGCGATGTCAAACCTCGCCGCGTTCCAGCTATGAAATCGTTCCCAGCGTTCACGATACATTGGCCTCTTGCTGCAAGTCTTGAACTTGGAAGTGTCCGCGCATACGGCGACCATCGATATTACGGCTTTCTCGAGTGTCCGCGCACAGCCGCGGCTCAAGTTTACGTATATAATAAGTATGTATGTACGGTATATACAGATGGCTCGTAACGGTATATCTGCCGGTGTGGTATCGGCGCGTGAACCTTTCGAAAGCAGCCGACGTGCCGCGAGAGCGCGCGTTATTTGTGCAGGGGAGATTTTCGAAAAATTTTCCGTGTTTTGATGGGATAGATCGGGAGGATTCCATGTATTATGCATAGGCCGGCGCGTGGCTTTTAAAAAGCCGATTTACTTTAGTTCCATCTCTATGCGCATAGCCCGACGCTCGCGGTTCAGGCTATATACTTTCTATTCACGCGCGCGCCAGCAGACTGGAAACGCCCATGAAAGCAGAAAAACTGTTTGCAGCGGGACCGGTTGCTCGCTTGACATAATACTAGTTATTTCATGTTTATACTTTGCCGAGCTTACTTTTGTACAAAACGAGCGGATCGTTTTGCCGGCATTAGCATAAGCTAAATGCAGACGGTCTATATGCGGCCTCGCGTTAAAAGCTATGTATCGAGGCATCGTCAAGATAATTTTCGCAGCGCTTAAAGTACGCGCACTTCCCGTCGAGCTTTTAATTTAATGCCGAGAGGCGCGCGTCGCTGTTTTCTTAAGCCGCGAGAAAAATAAAGGCCTTTTATCGCGGCCGATCGTAAATCATTTGAATCTAAATTTCTACGTGCTCCTATCGCGCTCGTATAACTGTCGGGTTGCGCATAGTCCTTTTACATACACCTGTCTCGCGCTTATGATTCATTCACTGCGCGCGCGAAAGAATATGAAAAACATTTTTTTGGACACGCTGAGTCACGACTCCGATGCAAATATTGCGGAGCTTTGCAATTTTTTGACGTTTGTTATTTTAGATTTTTACATGACAATACGGACTTTTACATCACAATGGTCTTCTCGCGCTCGACGATAGATTTACGACGAGTGTGACTTGGAAAATCATTAGCCAGGTGTTTTTTCTAACGAATCATTAAGCACCATCGTATCAAAGTCTACTTATCACCTAGCCGTTAATTCGATTTCCATATACTTTAATCTTTGATCCTCTACCTCGTAAAAACGTTATTCCCTTAAGCACCCATCAAACAAAATTACGCAGCCAAGTAAAACACACACACGTCAGCGAACGCGACAGCGCGTAACGCCACTCCAGATCAAACGAAACTCCAAAGGCAGCCTCAAGCCCGCGAATAATTAAAGCGCGAGAGAGCAGCTCTCACGCGCAAACTTTTCGTGTACACACTCTAACCTTGAGCGAGAAAAGCGAGCGCGTGACTCGGCTCCCGGATGAGCGCGCGAAATCGTCTTTTTTACCGACTGTAGGAGAGGAAGCGGCGCGGCTCCCCCTTAATCGTATTAAAGTAATGAGTAGGCACTTCTTACGTGGGCTACGGGTACGTCAGCCGTATATAGCGAGATATATAAGCTCTGAGTCCCCAGGAGAAGCTCTAAACTGACTGTCGTGCGCTCGCTTTAATTACGTAATTTGCTTACTTAACGCATCCCCGACACATGCGATATGGTACTTTGCGCGCGGGTGTTACTTTTTTGCGAACGTCAGCTGACTTTTTGTTTCGTTTGCAGATCGCTTCTGGCTTTGTTCGCTGGTATTTTTACGGCTTAATGATCGCGCGTGACTTTAAATTATGACTGTACGTGCGAAGATTAGTTTGTTTAGGGTACTCTGAGTCGGCTGCGAAATTTAATCAGGAAAATATTTATTGTAATTGATAGAGGTCTGATTTTGACGGGATAGTAATCTTGATTTGAATTGGCAAGACAAATTAATTAAGATAGTCTATCGTATTTATTTGAATGTGGAACTTGTTAGGGTCGTTAATTTAATTAGTTCTTTTTACGAAGCTTTTTTCAAGTTTTCACGTTTTTATCTACGATCGTGCATCAGTTCGACTTGAAAGCTCACGTGCTCTTACAAAATAATTCATTATCTTATTTGCCAAGTATAATAGTAGTAGGTGTTACTTTTTCCATGAATAATTAAAAAAAATTAAGTGATTAGTTTCATTCTAGTAAAGAAGTTTTTTATCGTTAACTCATCAGCGTGATTATTTAATGCAAAGACTATTTCATTAAGAGATATATATATAAGAATCTGCGTTTCTTAATCAAAGGGATTAAATTCGCAAATAAGGAAATGTTCATTTATTTCGCGTAAGAGGATACATACGTATCACAGGTAGCGACACTATTCACTTATTAAAGTTTCAGAAATATCTCTTACATCATTAAGCTTAACTGCAGAGAAGTATCTCATTCACTTCCTATAATTACTATCTAAATCACAAAGAGTACAAACCGCACGAAAAAAGTATTCACTTAAAATACGTGCCTCAGTCTTCCCCTCGCTTAACAAGCGTAAGATTAAGGCCGTATTTCGCATGAAATACCCACTCTCTCACCGTAATTTCCAACTCCTTTCCAATAACACCCACCATCAGCCAGCTCTCAACGCTCATCCGAAGCGTAAAATTACAATTTCACCTATCCCAAACCTATTCCCCGGCATCAAACGTCCAATCGCAAAAAAATCGCCCACATAAGCGAACGCCTTGGAATTCCCCATTGCTCTCTCTCCCTAGAGGAAATTACGCATCTGAAATCCCTTTTCCCTTTGTCTCTCTCTCTCTCTCTTTTCCGCTGCGCAACTACTATTATATACAGAAATGCGCGCGATCCCCCCGTCGATTCTGAAACGGGGACACGTGCCGCAGAACGCGCGAGGGTTGCTGCGCCCGTTTATATACGGAGGCGCGGCCGTGGATTCGAATTAGCACGACGGAAGCTACGAAGTTCCTTTGTTTGGTGCATCGCGCTGCGTAGTTAGGAGAATGCGTTTATATAGGGGACGATTTTCAAGGTATTGTCGGATTGAGTGGACTGTTAATCGGGTTTTTTTATTATCGCAAGTGCGGTTGTTTGACGGATGGGTTTGAGAGATTGTAGAGCGCTGGTTTTGTTAGTTTGTCTGGTTTGTAGGATGGCCTGCTGCGATTGTGCTTTTTGGTGAAATAAAAAGATCGTGCGTTTTTTTCTGAATTTAAAACTATTAATTAAATTCGTTAAGGATAAGATTGTTATTGTACAATGTTTATATCTATAAGCAGAAATGTAATTATAGTTTGGCATGAACATTCAAATTTTATTAAATACGATGTAGAATAACCACAATTAGCTATAGGTTCTGATTGATGTCCATCATTAATTTCTTTTTTATATTCTTAGATAAGTTTTTATATTCTTAAAAAGCGACAGCAGTGATATTTTTTTAAAGGCCAGACAACTAAAATTTTTCATGACGTCAGCTTGCCCGCCGGAACAAAATATAGGGGAGTGACGTCACAAAGGGATGTTAGCCGACCATAACTTTTGCACGTTTAGCTTGTTTGAAGCTTCTTTATGAATACCAAATAGAAGCCGAGCTTAGCTGTTTTCCTTTCTTATCTAATAGAATAAAAATTTCACCTAATACATATTCTATATTTATCTTGTGGAACCTGCAGCATCATCTTTTAAGATTTCGCTTGCAAATATTAAAGTGATTTTTTTGTCATTATTAATTTTGAAAATCTTCTACTGATCTCTTCAATAGTAAGCACACAAAAATTCATTCGAGAACAACTCGAGCTCGAGAAATTCGTTCAAACGAAAACTAACCTAATCTCAAAATTCACCTGCAAACTCATCATTCTACAACAAAAGCCTCGCGAGTCACTTGCGACATCTTTCATCATCCGACAAAACACCCATCCCAATCCACGTTAAAAAAACTCTCTCAACCCGCTCCATACGCTAAAGGTACACAAACCGTATGCTATAAAGTGCGGCCTTATCTTATCAGGCGCGCCAGCGACGCATCACCGATTTTCCTCCGAGCGCGCGCGCGCGTACGCCCCTATTGTAAACATATTAAACCGCCTGCGTCGCGAACATCGGCGATTTTCCAGAGTAGGTACACATACCTGCCTCTAACGATCAGGTTGATGTGACTCTCTTTTATTTTATACACCGGGGCGTGTCCGAGCCCATCGCGATAATTGCCTTATCGCGCGTCGTAGTTGCAGGGTGAGGAGAGTCTATGTGAAAGCCGTGAGGAAAATACCTGGATAGCGGGTTCTTAAAATAGATTAATGAAATTAAGGATAATTTTAGAATTCCAAATGATATTCGCTTTGCGAGACTTTATCGCAGGTATTCTAACGTTTGGAAGCATTTCTTTATCAGTAAGCGGGTACTCAATAGTGTCTGAATAACACCTACACGCACTCACTCGACTTACATACTAAACAATATCTCATCTATTTACAAAGCACTACTACGTATTTACACTCAGCTACGTCAACAAACTCTATTCGATGTCTAACCTTCGATACACACTCCCGCCAGAATAAAAACGAAACAGGCCCGCTTCCTTCCTTAATCCAACCACCCCTCGAAAATCAGCAGCGAGCCACCGCGGCTGTGTCATCCTAGCGCGTCATCCTCCCCCGGTCTACATCCAAATAAACAAAGCCCAGCTTTTCTGCAAACTGATCTTCCCGATCGACGCGCAGTAGGGGAACGAGCCGAGATTCCGCCCGGCCAAGCGTGAAATTGCGCCCTCCAAATCGTTTTTCCCAATCGTTTCCTCTTCTTTCTCCCTCCTCGTGACTTGTATATACTCAGCTTCCCGAGATACGCGAGCGATGATAACGACCTAGAGTATGCACACCGTGTGTATACAGAAACGAGATAAGACGTGTATTGCGCAGGTTGGCTGTGTATATTATCGTTTATTGGCGCTCGCTCGTCTTTCTCAACGTCCCTTACGAGCTTGTTAACCGTCTTTATTAAAGGTTAATTACATTCCTTTTATCCTAGACTTTCAATCACTCTGTCTCTGCCGATCGACTTTTGCGACGAAAGTCGCCCGACTGTAAATCGATCGTTTCGAGATTTAGAGGCGCGGGACAACGATAAGCATCGCTGATATATCCACATTCGCTGCTGCTATAGTGGAAGGGAAACGGAGAAACCATTTTTATGACCCGCACGCCCCGGCGCGTACATATATCAAGCCGGCCGCGTCAAGGTGTATCTTGATTATTTCAGACGTTATGATTTACGAGGCCGAGGCTTGCCTCTTAGTCGCGCGGCTAACTTTTCACGAGATTTTTTCAGCGATTACGCCATTACGCGCACGTGTCGCGCGATCCGCGTGAAAAATTATGATTGTTGCGCGGGAATTTATATTTACGGTATAACCGCAAGCTCCGCGGGTTTATCAAAAAGCAAATAGCTCGGCCGAGTTAGCCGAGCAGAAAGTTTTCAAAGCAAGCTCGTTACATTTAAAAAGCTACCTTCATAAATATTACCTCAAGCAACTCCGCTGGGTTATTTCCCGAAAGGTAAAAAGGTATCCTTCATAAATTTATCCCAGGACCCAGCCTCCACCCAGCCAATATCAATCAGAATTAAACGCTTCTCGCCCGCCGTGAATCACTCCCCCCGGCTCATCGCATTGCTGATTATTTTCCCAGCAACATCCGCACGCGAAACAAGCCGCACACTTTATATGATAATAGCCCGCCCGCTCGAATTTCCTTCCTGCTCCTCCTCAAGTCGAGAAAAATGCCCGCTAGGCCGGCCGACCGCTCGTTTATCTCGCGCCACCCTCCGGCTTCCTTGACTTTGGCACAAAGGATCCCTGCCGAAAAATGGCCACCCGAGGCTCTCGTGTGTGTCGGAACGGTATTAAGCTCATCGCTGGTAAATATTTGCGCGAGATGTGTGTGTAGGCGATGATGCTTATCGATACGGTGTCGACGAGAAGGTATATATGTACGCTCGGCCGCACGTGCGAACTTCTGGGTGTTTTTTTTCTTTGAGCAGGGTGGATATGACGCTGGTGGTTGCTTGTGTAAGTGCTTTTTTCTAATTTTATGGCGCAGGTGCAATTGGATGTAATTGGTGCAGGGTGTGATGATGTGGAGGTGCTGGTTGTTTACCGCTGGGAGCTTTTAAATGTTTAACGACTGGCCGTGCGCTTTTCGATATTCGCGTGTGTCCTGAAGGTCGACTAAAGTTTAAAGTAGCTGTTGAGAAATGTTTTTAAGATAATGTGTGTCTACATTATTCCGCGTCGATAAGTTAAAACCACTCGTTTAAGCTGGAAAGCATCTTTTATTGCTTTATTTCAGGTTGCTTTGAGATAAAAATTTGTTAATTACCGTTTATTGCAAAACACTTCACACTATTTGTTAAATTAGTCAATCGCTAAGGAAGATTGTGCTTTAAAATTCAAGCAAAATATAATTGAAGGCGCTTAAACAGTCTCCATTCTAAGAATCAAGCCAGAAAACCGAATAATCAACAACTCTAAAAATAAACGTAATATTTAAAATAATTACAACCTTCGCTCACTCCAGTCGTACTTTTCTCCTTTTTTCCATAACCAAAGGCCGCGCGCCGATTCGTTTTCAGGCAAAGTGCAGCGGAAACGATAAAGACGTGCACGAGTACACAAATACCTGTTTTCGTTCCGTAGCAAATGATATACCTATCCAGCCGTTCTAAATCCATTAATTTCGTATCAGGCTGCAGTCTTTATTTACACGACGAGGGAGTTTACTCGTTTACCGCCCGGTACCATCGCTGTTTAATCAGCACAATTAAAGCAGCCGCTTTTTGATGAGCGGTTTTATGTACCTGTTTGCTCAAGTAATGTAACCAGCTGTTGCACCTTCGACGGGAATAGACTGGATAATTACTTTGTAAATCTTGGAGAGACTATTTTTTGTTGCTTTTGTGACGTTTTCATATTTGTTTGTTGACTGATGTGTAGAGGATAGTGGTTCTTCAAAGTGCATTGTTTTGAAATTAACGATTGTCTCTAACGTTTACTTTATATGAGGAAGGTGACTGGTAAATTGTTCATTTTTTACGAAAGATTTTTTATCGAGTTTGCTCCTGTACTGTGAAAAACCGTCATTGTGTATTACAAGTTTTCTTTGATAAAAACATTACTGCACTGTACTGCACCGTAATGAGACAATAAAAAATTATTGAGGGTAAAAAAATTTTTTTATTCCTACCTAACAAGTATTCGTTTTTCTTTTGCAGTTTACGGTTTATCACCTGATGTCAATAAGAATATTTCATAATTTTATTAGTCGAAATAAAAATTTTAAAATAACATATTTTTTTTGTCTTTAATAGTTACTTTTTATACGTTTAATGAACAGAAAAATAGACATAGGCCAATAACTTTTCAAATCATTGTTTGAACAACCAGAAACAAATACCTCTCATTCCACAAGTCCGCACTATTGTACACAAACCTACGAAAGTGATAAATATTCCAATTTTTCTACTCCCAGAACTATAGAATATTTTACTCATACATATTCTACCGACACACCCAAGACATTATCTTCTCAAACAAGCGATCATTAAACTTTTTCCCCCATCCCATTATATGCATAATCGCTTTCGAATAACATCGAATTTCACAATCAAAAGCTAGACTTCCGTCTTTCCAATAGCTTCAGCGCTTACTCCAATCGCTCAACCCAACATTCAAACATTCAAACGTAAGCTACTCAAGAAAATTGTCGCATCTTCATCTCGTAACCACCGCGACAAGTGTGCAAGCGCGCCGCATAAACAATGAGATCGCCTTCGCTAGTGACTCAACGCCCAGAAGCTCCACATGTAACGCGTCTTCCAAACTGTCACAAACATCGTTTTTTTCCGACAGATGCGCACATTTCCAACGAATCTTTTATTCTGTATAGATGAAGAAAGCCTGCCTCCACAAAGGATGACGTTCGGATGCTGCGCACTTCTCGGCAGCGCGCCCATTGTGCCAGCCACATGCGCGAGCTTTTATTGTCCTAGGCGAGCGTATTCAGCTCCGATAATTCGACGGAGAGGGAACAGTTGGCCACTTCGCCTCGGGAAAACATCTTGACGTAATAATCGTTCTAGGCGCGTCTTTCCCTTTGTGGCGTAGTTGGGTCGTTTTAGCGCGCATGCTAATTTCTTTCAGATGTGTGCGGTACTGAGCTTTGGGATGGTGAATCATTGACGATGTGGGCGAAAATTTATGTGGAGGTGATGACAGTTAGTGTTTATAGAAAATTCATTTTTTTGGGCATTTGGGATGGTCGTTGTGGTTTTTGATTTTGTGTATTATTTTTGGTTGTGGTTTCGCGAATTATTCTTTTAGATACATTAGCTTAATAAAACGCGATTTTTTACAAAGAAAAAAGAATGATAAATTATCTTGCTCGAGCTTTTAACTTCGGCATTTAATAAAAAGATACAGCTTGAAAAATTGGTCTTCCCAAAATAATAACTCTAAGCGGGCCGCATTATTCTGGCAAATCCCGTAATCTTTAAAAAGATCTTAAAAAACCAGTGTTTTATGGACGCTCGGGGATTACGATTGCAAGCCAAATTGACCTTCCATTCATTCCCTGCCGTATTATAAGGTAACCGGAAGACTTATATTCTTGGCAAAACAGTTTCACGGCCGTTTTAACGCCTCTTTTTTTATCTAACGCTTCATTTGTCGCCCGTAAATAATTGTTTTTACGAAGCAGTGAAAACCTATTTAACAATCGCGCTATATAGAGAGACAGTTTTTTTTTAAATATTTTTTTTTCCTCCTTCTGGCGACGCAATGCTTACTGCACTGTGCCCTTGAGTCGGAAAATTTTCAGGAAAAAACTCGTCATTTCGCTACTGCAGGTGCGTTTGCGCAGCTTTTCAGCAACTTCTGAGTATTAACGACGCTTTTACTTCTCCGAAGGCACAAATCGAAACGTCAAAGCGTCGCCAAAATAGACACTAATTCATTATTGACTCACTTCGACAAATCCCAGCTTAAACCAATCAAAAATGCAAATCGCTATATAAATCTCCCAACACCAGCATCCGAAACCACCTCTGACGTCCGATCAAATTTACAGCCGCACGCTCGATCCGCTAATCAAATTCCGTCTCGCTCGCGATCGGCGAATACATCGGCAAGGCCGAATACTCACTTACCAACCGTGTCAAGCTTCAATCCTTGATCGCCTCGGCAAGGCCGGGCCTTAAATCCAAAAGTGCCATTGATCCAGTTACAAGAGCGTTCGGTTCGTTCGCCTCGCTCGCGATCAATGCTGTTTTTTTTTTTTTTTTTTGTTCACCTCGTCTGCGCGTTTTATAGGGGGAGCAGGTAGATATCGGGCTGCGTTATATCGAAGGAGAGTCGGCGGAGCGTCGGCATTAATTTACATGCGCGATTGCCGGGGAGAGCTTCCGAGTGCGGAGCGAAGCGGCGATGCGTGCGTGGCCTTGGTAAATAGCGCGGAAGGAAGAAATCGCCGGGGCGGAAAAGAAAGTTGAGTGTCAAGTTCGATCGGGAGGCGCGCGCGGTTTTGGAGTGAGTTTAATTGAGTTGCGGCGATCGATTTTTTTTATTTTTTTAAAGGGAGTATTAGCGTGAGATCGAAAATTGAGATAGAGTGTATGGAGCTTTTGAAAAAGTATTATTGATTTTTTTTATAAGCTTGGATCAATAGAAATTGAATGGAAATACTAATCGGGTCTTGATTAGGTAGCGATTGCGTAACTTGAGTCGTAGTAATAAAAGGCTTAGATTGCATATGCGAAGTACTATTATCGATATATTATTTCATCTGCGTTCTATATTTATATCCAGTTAACGGCAATCTAGACTTTATTACAGTCGTTATACTACATATTCATTATTTATGGAACTATATATCTCGGTAATACAACGATGATCATGCGCATAAAACATGCATGCTTAATAAAAAATCAACTACACCATTGTAGATACGATTTCATATATCTATAACCGCGCTTTCACGATTACTAAAACAGCTATCGATAAACCAGCAGCCACTAAAAAAATGTGACGTTAATCGTGGTACGAGCTTACAATCGTCGGATGGTCCGACTTTCGCGTCACGTGGGCTCCACGCCTCAGCGGAGATAATTGTTTAATCAGAAGAGGAGAAACGCCGACTTTCCTTGAGATGCGCAGCCGGTGCCTTAGCACGTGACGCTCAGCTTTATTATTCTTGCATCTCGAAAGGTCATCATTTTCGATCGAGTAAGCGATATGGATTCGTTATCGCGCGTTTTTTATGATCGCCGGCGCCGGAGCTACCAAATGTACAAACATACATATCGGTGAAGCTCGGGGAGCTTGTGAAAATAAGCGATGTAGCTCGTGAATCGCTCGATCAGGAGCGTTAATGATCTGTGCTTTAATGAAAAATACATGCGATCTTGTTTTTTGGCGTGTTTTTCTCGAGACGCGATACGAATTAATTCTATTGTCTGTTGCGATTTATGTAACACTGCGTGCGAAAAAGTCTAAAAAAAATCATAACGATTCAATAGTTTATCAGCACGGAAGCTTGCAAAAACCAACTCGGAAACATTCAAGTATACTCTTATCTTCTTTCCATAACTCAAGCACTCATCCCAAACCCATCCAGCAACTTTTCCAAACACCCAAAAGGACGTCGACATCGCGCCAGTCCAGAATCGATTTCGATCAGCTCTCTCTGCCAAGCCAGAGTACAGCGCACCTCCCTACCGCCTCGGCTCGCTCATTCGATCGCAGGAAGCGTGCACTTAAATATAAATGATGCTCACGGGAGCCACGTTATACCATCGCTCGAGTATACGTGCTGGTATATATCGCTGCGCTTCGCGTTGTGCGATCGAATTGTTACCCGCGCGCGGCTATCCGTATCGATCATGCAAAAGTATGTAGGCCCTCGCTGCGAGTGCTACGATGTATACGTAGAGACATAAACAAGGCGGAATGACCCGTATTCTTTAATCGCTGCCGGTAGCCCATGAATTATGCATTGGCTTAATGGGTTCGCCGATTTGCTCGGTGATTTGGGAATTGGTGGATTTGCAGTGATCGATTTTTTTTTTTTCTTGGTATGATGAAATTTCAGGTGTGCTGGGATCATGCTTTTTTGTTGGATCAGGTGTGTTTAGATGTTCATTGGGCTTGATTTATTTCGTTTAAAGTGTAGTTATCTGCATATTGAAACTATTCTCCTTAAATCAGATTAACGTTTACAATAAACTTTGATTGACTCTGATAAAGACATGACCATCGCAAGAATAGATAAAGCGCGGTACTAAAAATTATAATAAAGCATGATAATAGAGATACGCGTGCCACCGGCTTCAAAACCGCCTAACTGCGCTGCACTCGCGCTCGAGATGATTCATCATTGCGTCCTTGAATTGGGCTGCGTCTATGCATTGCGAATACCAAGCGACTATGTATCGCTCCGATAATAACAATTTTTAACAATGCACGTGCCGAGCTTTTTTTTCCTTCGACCAATATCGCACGTTCCGATCAGCATTACACTACCAAAGATAAAAATTCACTGAAAGCCGTTGCAACTATTTTTACCCAAAACGTGCACACGATAAGCTAAAACAAATTTACGAGCTGCAGTTAGCGCCGATATGTTAATAACCCTTAATGCCTCTTTCTTCTCTCCTCATCGATAATCGCGCTTGGCGTCTGCAAACGTGATGAAATTAGAATTTGACTCACGTCTTTTTCTCTGTTTATGCGACGCATACACATTTAAACTAAAAAAAAGAAGCAGAATGCTCGCGCCCGGTCTATTCTCTTGCGCGAAATTAGATTCCCGGCACGTCGGTGATAATTTTTTCGCCGCTCGCAGAGTGACGCATAAGCGAGCGCGCGCTAATCGCGGGATTACATAAATTCCTAAAGCGCTAATTGTAATTTCAGCGCGCTTTTCTGTTCTCGCTGCTCCTCGACTTTATTTGCTCCTCGAGCCGGTTAAAAATGCGTAAATCGCCTCGTTGGCCCGAAGGCTCAAGCTGTCAGCTGGCCGTCGCTTGTCCAGACTGCGATGCATGTAATTGGCAGCAAGCGGGCTGAGCTTCGGTTGAGCTTATTTATGATAACAAATACGCCTAATTTCTCTTGATCAATTTCGGCGTGTGCAAGAAGGGCGATTCAGCCTCCCAATCTGCGTCACGCGCGCTACACACGGCTATATACCCTACTTGGACAAAAAACTTTCTCAGCTTCCGAGCGCGTGTGTATATATAGGTATAGGCATATATATATATAAATTTTTTCGCTCAAGCCGTCGAGCGCCCTCGCAATATGTGGGAGCGCCATATGTCAAAGGAGAAAATTCATTCCTGCGTAGTCGCCTTCCTTTTAACCCTCCCTCCTTCGCTTCCTCTTTTTTTTTCATATGTATGTGTTTTATGTGTTTTCCCTCTCGACGATATCGAAAAAGTTTCAGAGGACGGCAGGAGGGCGAAAAATTGGCGGGCTCGGTGAGAGAAAAAAATGTCGGTAATCTGCGCAAGAGAAACTGCGGGGGTGTGAGTTCAATGGAAAATGAGCTCAGAAATGTATGCCGGATCGACGGGATTTTGATTTATTTTAATGGAGGGACTAGTCGGGAGGCTTTTTTCCCGAGCTCGATTTTTGCTGTTTAACGTCGGGACGGTAAGACGCGCCGAAAGTTCGTAGAACTCGTAGATACGTGCGCGATTGTATCGGATACGAACCATTGAACTATTGATTTTATCGGCTAGCTTATTTTATTCTTACGTCAAACTAGTCTTTTTTTATGTATCAAATTCCTTCCCTACAATAGCTCCGAATGCACATTTAATAGACTTTATTCTATAAAAAATTCAGACACATTTAATCCAAAAAATTATCCTAACAAGCCTTTCTTTTATCTCTTGTGTTGCAGGACCCAGTACATGGGTGGAGAAATTCCCGATGGCGGCGGGCTCACGCCAGAGCCCGGTGAACATCGAGACCGATCGCGCTGAATCCGATCACGAGGCTCTAAGCAGCAAGCCCCTCAGGTGGAAGTATCCTGCCACCGCGTCGCGCAAGCTCGTCAATCCTGGCTATTGCTGGCGCATCGACACCGACGGCGAGGGCACCTGTAAGTATATCTACACTTTATATTTTAACACTATGTATGCTTCTTATGTTAATGGAGATGGGGATATGTGTTCGTCTGTGTAATGGTTAGGAGAGAGAGGAGAGAAAGCTCAAGAGTTGGGGTGAGCTGCTATTGTTACGGGAGAACTGATTCCGCGGGGGTGGAGATGAGAGGATTCGTGGAATTGACGGGGCGGAATGTGTGGATTGTGAGAGGGAGGATTTTCTTTTTTAGAGGGATGGAAATTTGGTTTTCGGGCGTTTCGTGTTTGAGGGGATTGTTGCTATTGACGTCATGTTGGGTTGCGGATTTATAGAAAAAGTAATTGGATGATGTGAGTTTCAGAAGTTTTGAAAATTTCTACGAATACTTTTCTTTACATTCATACATATACCTGTTTTAGCAAAGAAGCTTATAAATTAAGTACCCTTTAGAGTGTAGGAAATTACAAAGTGATTGAAGTCAGGAATGTTCGTAGACAAAGTTGACTTCTTAGACATCATTACAATGATAATTCTAATTGAGTACGACGTGAGCAGTTGTTTCTTATTAGACAAATGATGATAGAATGAGTAGTAGCTATTTGAAATAAATTAATACAAATAATCTAGTTATTTATTTTACAAACATCTATGACAACAGTATCACTTATATTCAAACAAAGAATAAAAAAACTGATTTCTTCTGCTCTTTATGTACTAGATGTAAAAGTAAACTATTAATATTGGTGCATGCTCGTAATGAAAAATTAGCTCATCAAAGACTGCACACGCATAAATACATAAATGATTTGTCTTTAGATGCAACCTTCACTGACAACAATAGATGTTAATTGTGACTTGAAGGTCAATATGATTTTGTCTTTGGCTCGTTCGAATTTTTGCAGTCACTGGCAATTATATGAACATTGAATATTAACCTTTATTGCGCTGTTAAATTTTTTGCTATAATATAATATATCTCTGTCCGGTCGTTTTTTCATCTTAAAAAAACAATAAACACAGGAATCATAACAAAAATTTATTGTCATGTCCCAATGATTCAGATAGCGCGACAGTGATACACAGTTTTTCAGCCAAACTGTAAATTGAATTTTCAGAAAAACTGCGCAAAGAATGGCAGAGTATGAAAATTTGAGCAAAAAAGGCTCAGAGTAACATGATTCACGATCATTCTCACACCGGATTCCAATCGCATTTATGACTTTTTGCGACATTTTTTTACAACCGAACGGGCAATGCGCGAAATCCACCAGCGAGAAATAAAAAAGAAACTGCGACGAACAGTATCCACAAGTGTCATAGCTAACCTAAATAAGTCTAAATAAAATATGTAACTAAACAAGCATATTTACGAGAGGGTCGTATATCTTTGATTAATAAAATATGTTTGGCGTGAGTTGAGTGTTTCTTTAACCACTTGTTGACCTGCAATTTGCATAATTTAATATCTTTGAAATAAAATTACCTAAGTGTAAAGGTGAAAGGTAAAGACACTAAATAACCTTCGCAAGTATGTATGTCTTACAAAAAACGTTACAAGATTGGGCTATACACTCTTTAATTACATACCAATATTCTAGAAAAGTTAAGTTGTTTTCAACGTAAAGAAACTTTTTCTTGAATTTTCGATTTAATACTTATTGTGTATGACTTGTTAAAAAAAAAAAAATAAAAAAAAAAAATAAAAAAAAAATAATTAAATAGCTATTTTATTAATTAGGGTTAGCTAAATTATAATAAAAAAACAAATGAATAAAGGCTTTAAGCATTAAAATGTTAATTTTTACACACGGAAGAATCTTTAGAAAAATGATAATATTTATCAATAAAAATGAAACAGACTGTAAAAATAAAAAAAATTACTATGTTTTTTAATATTTTATAAAACATCAAATTTTTCTAAATTTGTAGTATAACTTCTTAAGTACAGTCATTTTTTTATTTTTACAGCCTGTAACAGCTTTACAGACCAGTATTATAATTTTCAAAAGATTTTTTCCGAGTAAAACTATCATTATAAACCATTTTCCACACTCATTGATAAAAGAATATCAATAAACCAGCACTTTTTTTTTATAATAGTCACTTATTTTTACGTACCTCCCTACAGTTTTCCAATACACACCCCACGCAATTTCCACGCGTCTAAAAATACCCCTGCATAAAAGCTCTACTACCATCCGCGCTATACAAATAAAACTCGCCGCATCAATTTCACCCGCTTGTTACTCCAGCCCATCTCTTTACATACGGAGAAAATTGCTCGCAAGTATGATGATATTACAAAACAAGTCGATTGTCGTGCGCCCGGTTATTGGGCCGCATCTCAATTTATAATGTAATCGAGGAGGAGTAGCTGGCTGCTTTTGCGCAACGCTATCCGTTCGCGGATACACCTAGGCCGTTTTTCTTCGTTGCGTAAATACAAAGTTCGCGAATGACTGTGTTTTGTTTCTTTGCCGACTTTTTTTCGAGTGGCTTCTATTATTGCTTTTTACTAATATTCTATTTTGATAGACCTTATTTAAAAAAAAACTAAGTTTTTAAAATATTTGAATTTTATGGACGTGAAAGAAATTAAATGTTTTATTAGAGAATAATTTTACCTAACTTATGATGGTGATATTTTGAATAGCAGACGTTTGTGAGCGCACTGTAATAGTGATGAAGTACGTTGACCTGCTATTTATTATACAATCTCTCTTACCTTCACTTTTTAACCTCACAAGAACGAGATTTACATCTAATTTATTCTTCTAATGACTCGCAAAGCCAATAATAATAATAATGACATAGAAAAGCTTTCACCAACTCTACAACGTTCGTTTTAATTAGAAATAATTTACCATTTGTAAGTTTAACGTCGACCTGACAAATTGCACTTCGCGGTAATTAAAAGCATTAAGATTCCGATTCTACAATAGGCTGGCATGCACGTGGAAATTATTATACAAGCAATAACTTTGGCAAGCTTATAAAATGCTGCTATCGCGGTTTATCAACCTCAGTTGTAAATAATTCTGTAATCCTTTGTTCATAAAGAACAGTTAGCTATTGTACTTTCAATTAACGGTTAAATTCGCTGGATAAATATATTTTGACGCAGTAAGGAAAGTTTGGATAAACCGAACAAGACGGCGTAAAGTAACATGCGAAATTGATCTATGGAAATTCTTGATGTTACAAGTTTGTTTTCGCGATGAATAACTTTGATAATAAGTTTATTTTAGGTATTTGTAAAAAAAGCAAGCGTTTTTTACTTTCAATATCAGTTAGCTTAAAAAAATAAATATTGTAAATATTGAAATATTTTAGTATTTTAGGCTTACGGTCAACATATTTGGTATAAATAAGTCAAATTTTATGTGAACAAACGCCAAATTGATCTCGATTAACTTTTTAATGCGAAAATTACTAAAGTTTAGAGGGCTTTAATAACACGGTTCATTAGGGCGGAGATCGTGACATACATCCTATATTTAAGTACACATTGTCGTGGGACAATTTCAGCGATCAAGAAACACACACGCAGCTTATAAATCCATAATTACCAAGTCGAAAAATAATCCTCCGCTAATTTTGTAATTACTTTGTCAAAAACTTTCCCTACCTACACACGCAAACACACTTTTGTTCGGCAAACAAATCACCTAGAACAATGGTTAAGTATTACCCCGGCGAACCATCGCGAATTATGCAAATATTTTCAAATTCTCAAGTGCCCCAAGACGGGCTCGGATAAGCCTTGAGCGGTTTTTAAAAATGAGGACACGTCTTCTTTGCAGATGCCTCGCGAAGATATGCGCGCAGCGGCTTGTCCTTCGGCCAATTCGGAGCAACAATGGGGGGAAAAAAACACGCCGCTGAAAAAATATTCCGCGCCGCGGCTGTTGTGCGTGCGTTAAACAAATTCAAAATTGCCCCCGGTGTTTTACCCACTTTTTTTCATTCAGTTCCGCTCCGAGTTTTCCTTGCGAGCTCGAAAACAAAAACAGGATTGCGTAAGGTACATCGGCCGAGTAAATAATAAATTGTAGCAGTTATTTTCGTTGCAATTCACGTGATACGGCGTACGTGCGGCTTTCGTAGAAATGCGTCAGTGTAAATGTTGTAGAGACGGTGGAGGTTTTATACGGATGCAGTTTAGAGTTATGAGTTTGTAGGTGTATTGCCGCTTGAGAATTGAAAGTTCATTATTGCAAGCCAATAAGCCTCGCTGCTGGCTGTTTGAAAATCACAACTGTTCCATTTATTGCGTTTTGTAAATACCATTGTAAATTCAAATAACGTGATTTCTCGATCTGTAAGATTGTTAGGTAGTAAACGCGTAAAATGTTTATTGACGGTTACAAGGAAGCAGAAACTCATAAATTGGTAGTTGCACAATTGGACGTATTTGTAAAGCTGATATATCTCGGGACTTATTTAATTATGGCGAAATGCTTTTCAGTTGTGTCTGCTCTTGAATAATTCATTTGATTTTCGTACGTGAGAAAATGACTTTAACAAAATAAATGAAATAAATTAACTGCTACATTAAAAGTAGAGACTTGTCTACACCAATCAAAATCATCCACGATTTTCATCTCTACATATTCCACCCACCCACATTATCGCGTACGACAATTACAGCAGCCAATCTTCAGCACAATTAAATACCTAAAATTCCAAAGACACCTTTCAAATCCTACACCCGCAATTGCAAAAACCTTCCACACAACACCATCTCTCCCAGCCGACCTCCTCCGACGACATACGCATGCGTTTGCGCCAAAACGCATGCGTTCAGATAAAGCTTTCAGCAAGGACCTGCGTCACGCGTCCCTCCCAAAAAAATATATAAACTCGACCCTGAAGAGCCTCCCGACGCATTTTGCGCCGCTACCGGATCTCAAGGGAAAAACAAATCCGTCCGGTCGATCGATTTTATGTACTTCTCTTCCTTTGATCGTTTACGGAAAATGGCACGCGCGCGACGCGATTATTTGGCACGACACCAAAGCTTTTTCCCGCCGCGGGGGGAAGGTAAACGGATTCGCTCCGCGGCGATGCTTGATTTATGGTATGTATTAGGCGAATGACGAATGAATAATAAACGCGCGGCTTTGCGCGCGCTGCGTTTCGGCATTTGAATATTGATGGCTGGCGACTGTAACTTTAGCTTCCGGGAAGTTTTGTTTAGTGAAAAAGTATCTGTGAAGGAAGTTGAAAGACGCTCTGAGTTGAATGAGTATCTTTTGACGTTTGATAGTTTTTTTTCACGGTGAAAAATCGTCGTAAATTTCATTATTAAATAATAAATAACCATAAGCATCATTAGGAAAATTTAATATCAAGCCAACCAGATGAAAATGAGACTCTAGCCAAGCCCGAAACAATCTCGAAGGCAAGAGTAATTTTCTCCTCTTCCCCAAGAGCCAATTTAGTTTTTAACCCCCGCAAAAGCCGTCGCCCCAAGCCTTTCCCATCCATCTCCCCGAACAGTAGCCACTCTCGGCCTCGTCTGCTATCTTCTACACGCATCTTGGCGAGGTATCCCTGTAACTGACAGATATAAAGTCTCTCTCTTTTTCTCTCCCCTCCTGCAGCGCGCACAGTACATAAACCAAACGCTAATCGAGCGAACCTCGCCGCAGGAAAAGGAACGTTGCCCTTTTTCCGTCGCAAGAAACTCTCTACTTCCCTTGGTAAGAGATGAAGGAAAATTCGTGGAGTCTCGGGTAATTTAGACCGCCGGATGCTGGTCGGAGGTGGTTTTATGCTGATATATGTGCACGATGAAGTCTCCTTCTCGTTTTCGGAAAGAGCCCGGGAAGTATATAAGCTTTCTCGGGGATAATGCGATTAAGATGTTCACGAGGCGGAAGATGACAATTATTGAGGCTGGGAGTGTGTAAGAAGGGAACGATGCTATCGCGTAAAGAGAAAAGTCGGATTGATTATATAGCTTGACCTTTTTGGGTTTATCTTTTTTTTGGCCTTTTTGGGAGAGAGAAAAATGTATTTTTGTGGTTTTGTGTAGATGATGGGAATTTATTGAAATGTTTCACGATTTTTAGGCTTGAATGAAAATATAAGTTTGATAATTCATTTTGATTATATTATAAGAAGGAAGTTCTTTATTAAAATTATTTTAAAATAATTTATTTTTGCTTCCATAAAATGCAAATAATTAAAATAAGCAATAAAAATGTAAATATTTCAAAATAAACTGAAGTAGAGGCACAACATGTAATTTATTTGTATTTTTCCTGTCTTTCAGTGCTAACTGGTGGGCCTCTGATGGATGACGTCTACAAGCTCGAGCAGTACCACTGCCATTGGGGATGTAGCGATTCTAGGGGATCTGAACACACTGTTGACGGGCAAGCATTTGCCGGCGAGGTGAATAATAGAAAAACATTGACTTACTAATTCACAATTGTCTACTAATTTCAATATATTTTGTTCCAATATTAATAGCTAGCTAAGTTTAATTAGCTAGCTATTTAGATACCATTGTCAAAAAAAAAACTTATTATCATCTTGTTGTTTACACTTTAACTAAAATATTTTAATTTATGTTTCTATCAGTTATTCATCAGTGCAATCACATTATTATCATGCCTTGTATCAAGTTCATTATCATAGTGCGATTAAATATAATGAACCGATTAAGATTCCTTATTTTATGATGATCGATCGCTCTCTATAATCAAATTCAAAATACCGGTTCAAATTATCAATTTTTAAAGTAAATAATCTTGTAAATATTAATCCCAGGTACAATTACACGCTGACCTACATTAAACGACTAATAATTTTAAAAACAATAATTATAATTAATCATAGATAAAACACTATCATCAGCACATAACATTACCCAGAACAACAAGCCACGTGCGAACCAACAAACACTATTAATCCAAAAACTAACCACATAGAAAAAAAGCCGCTCATTAATTCTCCACCTAACCGATATCCCCTTCGAATCACCCTCACCTTTCTCCTCTTACCAAGTTCCGGCTCGTCTCAACCGAAGCAGAAAAACCGCGCTTATTACCCACACGTACACATACACTCCTCTGGCAATCGCATAACCGGCTAATAGCCTTTAAATCGCCATATTTCTCCATCTCGCTCCCTCCTCCGGGCGTCGCGCGTCACATGACGACCCGTGCTCCTCTCGTCATGTGATTCATTGAGCAACCTCGAGCATCCTGAGCTAACCCGCCTCTGGATATACGCGCGCGCTAAGCTTGATCCGGCCGGTTTTCACGCTCAAACGCGTGACACGCGATCGCTTGATTTTGTAGACGCGCAATATATAAGTACCTAGCTGGAAACAAAGATGACGATGAAGATTCGGAGGATGAGGATTATATTTTTCTGCATTGCGCTTAGTTCTTTTTTTAGGATCGAGTGCGCCGAGATTGATTGCCTTGTTTTAAGGCTCAGCGGTTCCGAGTGTTTTTGTTTTCTGTGTGTGCGAGGAGATTTAGTTGTTTGGCGCCGTATTGCGGAGTGACTGGTTTAAGAATAGGCGAGAGGGTAATGGGTGATTAGTAAACGGATCTGTCAACGGTCTTGTAATTGTTTCCTGAACGGCCTTGACAAGTTATTTAATAAGTGATAAAGCTTGTGTTAATGAGATGAACGAGTGACTTGGAAATTACAATTCAATATTTTTTTCCTGTCAATCAAAAATTGATTTTCATCCTGTACGAGCTTAGTATTGTCTTTAAAAATTGAAAAATTAGTTGTAACTAGAGTGAAGGTTACATTTTTTTTCTGTTTTTCGTCGCCACTGATCCCGTTAATTGAAACGAAACATTTTAATTTCAAATAACAACGTCACTTGTTTATCGGTCGTTCGAGCTTAATAAGGTTTTGTCATGAAGCATATATTTATAGAAATACCCTCAAATGATTGAATCATTAAATTAACGATCTCCTATATTAACTTTTGTTCAAATCATTTTTTACCAAGAAATCTCGTTGTTTTAACTACAATTTTCCCCCTCTAATAATACATTCTTGCTCATGCTATAAAATTATAACGTTAATTATAACTCATTTTAATAGTACACGGAACAGCCACATCAATATAATTTCAAAATCCATACATAATTAGAAGAAACTATTATTCCCCAACTCAACAAACGTTCCGCTCTTCAAAAAACACAACTGCGCCCGATCAATTTCACGCTGTTAATTCTCTTCACGCGTTAGTTTTTCTCGCAAGCTAACACACATAATGCGCGACACATTGCACACTCGAATGCTCGCGTGCGCCTCTATCGATGTGGAAAAAGAGTCAGCGCCGTGGCAGCTACCGCGACAGCTGCGCCGAGAGCAACGGCACTATTGCGGTTTGCAGAATTTCCCGGCTGTGAATAACGGCGCGAATTTTTACCGCGATAAAGAAAAATGCTCTTTGGTTAAGGAAGTTTTTTAGTCGTTTGTTTTTTTACGCATGTGAATTAAACAATTAAGTTGAGTTAATATAAAAAAGATTAATTAGATGTTGGTAAAATTTTTTCATAAAGATTATGCGTTTTTGCGTTTTACTATAAGCTGACGTTGGCAGGTTTTTGAAAAGGTTCCACTAACTTTGTTAAAAAAATTATTGATATTAAAATGTTGATGAGCTCGGATTTTGATATTGATATTTTTCTGTCAATAATTTTTTTAACAAAATCAGTGGAGTTTTTCTGAAAATCGGACGACGTCAGCTTCTAGTAAAACATTAAATTTTAACAAGAAACTTTTCCCAGCTGATTTAATTAACATTTACGACATAATGGTTGGGTTCTGCTACAATATTCTATAGAGATATCTGCTCGACCTTTTTACTTCTCCTTAAAGATTTGCAATGTTCGTTTTTATTTTTCATTAATCTAAGAGAGTGTTTGCGAGTGCCTTTAAGAATTCAAGAGATTCGCATTCAGCTCCGATAATAAAATACCCTCTACGGACACTTCCAACGGCTTCACGCGCGTCGCGTGCGGCTTTGCTTAAAAGGATTAAGAAAATAACAGTGTATTACACCTACGCCAAGATGCGATAACGAGTCGCTGCTCTATTCCAGAGGCTAGCTTTTTTGCTGCCGTTCAGGGAAAAAATTTGCATCATAGATCCGATTAGTCTAAGGAGAGTCGAGACTAGTTTTTTCATTGTTTTATGAATGTTTAATGGCGTCGGGGAGAAATGAAAAAATGTACGGAAGAAAAAAGTTTTTACAAGCGCTGGGTAAAACAGGTTAATAGGCATTCAATTTTTAAATTAACAACCTAAATGTGTTTCAGATGCACATTTTCAAACGCTTGTCTATAACATTAGCAAACTTAATTTCTGGTGTGGGCTAAATTAGAAGATGTTTTACGTTCATTTAACAGGCAAACGGTTAACTAGAAAAAGGCTAACTGTTTAGAAGAGTTTTTTTACCATATGGATTTGTCGGAATTTCCCCGAGCTGTGGTGGAATGATCGATTCGATGGTATCGTCGGTGCCTCGTGGGCTTTTTAGGTTTAGGAAAATTACGTGCATTTTAGTATAATCTGTACTGTCTGTTTCGAGTTCGTGCGTTGAAAACGCAAAATATAAATAGAAACGGTCAATATTTCGTTTGCCTAAATAAATATTGATATTCGCATGTGAATTTTTTTTATTATTTATAGATTGTTACGGTATATCCAGTTTATGTTGTATATTTATTTCAGACAAATTATTTATCAATATCTAATATATAAGTAAATAATAATAAATATTTGATGTAATTAAGTAATTTTCTTACTTTTATTAAATATAATTAAAAATATTGTTTAATAAACAAAGACGAAAGACACTATCATTTTTAGTCATTACTATTTTAACTTTTTAAATTATCGAGTCACATCTGATTTATTTCGGTTCAAACTGGATTGTAATAAAACTAGTGAGTCAACAAATCATTGAACTCATTAATCGTTAATTAATGGAAGCACGTGGTATTTTTTAACTCTATATTCGTAAAAAAGACTAGTACCAAATAGCAATATTTTATTCATGTGCATACATTGCACGCTCGTTACCTAACAATGCCCACACCTATAATATACTTATAAAGATTATACTCTCATGACGTGATATTATATAAACAAAATTACATAATAAATAATTCTTTATTGAAATCAATAGTCTCCATTACCCTTTCATCGCTGTGTTACATTTTTTTATCTCGTTTCAATTTTTACTCGAAAAATTTTTCATTCGTTTTTGGATTATTTAATGAACAATCAGTATTCCTTTTTACCTTGATTGTAACCAAACTCTTTACATACGCGATAAAAATTATTAATTGAAAATCATAGTTAAATCCACAAATTAAGAAAAAATACAAATTCTTCCAAAAAACAAATTTTCAAAATTCATCCAGCACTCTCATTACAAAAAAATGCCAAGAATTTTCCGCGTCGCGCGTATGTTTACGCTTTCTTGCACTGTTGCATAATTTCTGCAAGTACATAATAGTCTACGGGCCGATCAACTCTCGCGCGGCAATTAATGGCGCCGGCTCCAGGACGTGTTTCCAGCGTCAGCCAACTCTCGCCTGACACATATGGATTCTGCTCTCTGTACATGTGCTCCCGATGACGTAAAGCTCCGGACGTTTATTCTTTTTCCCCGGCTTGTTGTCTGCGCCGCGTCGCGAAGATATAATTGATGTGGGTCTTGTATGAGTGATTGTTCACAGCAGGTGCATCGGCAGGTGTTTGGGGAGGATGATTGGTTTCAGGAGCGCGGCTGGTTTTTAATTGGTTAATTTGAGTTTGGGTCGAAATGGTTTGAGAGGTCGCAAGAAATTATGGTAATATGCGAATCGATATTAGTTTGTCAAAGTTAAAAAAGTTTTGAAATGTTCGTGAGATAAATTTTTTGTTTGATTTATCGTTATTGTAAGAAATCTATGATGGTGTGACAGTTCTTTTTTTTATTGGTGTATTTTTTTGTCTCTGAGAAGAGAAGGTATAGAAAAAGTTTGACGCGCTCGTAAACCAAGGAGTTTTTGTCGATTTTTAAAATGGTTTTTATGGCTCTACGAAGAATTTCGTTTAGAATGTCATCCTTCGTCGTATTCCTTCTGTAACAAACGTAACACTTACCTTTTAATGCATCGTTTTATTTTTAATTCATTGGAAAAGGTATTAAATTTTCCTTATTCCGAAATAATTTTCCTTATTACTACCTGCATCCAGTTTTAATTGAATAATTTAATTTTAAAAGAATAATTGTACGTCAGTACTACGCATTCACAATTTTACCTTATTTTTCTCAACTCGAATAATTGCTACTTATTCCATATAATTTAAAAAAAATATATATTATTAAAATAAAAATGAGCTGCATCATTATTTTAAATCACTGTTTTAAATAAAAACTAACAAAAGAATATCCGGAAAATACGCCATTCACCCACTCCGTAAAAAGAACGTTTCATAAGCAGAGCGATTGATCACTAAAAACAATATAATTTTCGAAATGCACACGTAAACTCAAAAGCTCCCCTTACGTAAAAAGCTTTTTAGAAAAGAGCAATCATCTTCCCGACTAACAAATTTTTCCACTTTCGCAGAAACGAATTTTGGAAACAAGAGCCCTTCATGCATTGCTTTCATTGTCACATATCTGTTCTCGTTTTTGTAGGTGTTTAGCTCACTCTGTCGTGCATGACGATGAGTTGAATGGTTTGTCTACTATGTGTTACAGCTGCATCTCGTGCACTGGAACACCAGCAAATACAAGACTTTTGCCGAGGCCGCCAAGGCGCCCGATGGACTCGCCGTACTCGGGGTCTTTCTCAAGGTAAGGATTCTGTTTTTTTTTTCTTCTTTTTTAGAATGAAAAACGTAAACGTAGAAAAGCGGAAAAGAGGACTTTGTATTCGTTGGAGGAAGCGCGCAAGGTTTTTCTTTGTTGAACGATTAATTTTTACGGTGACTAGTCTGCAGGGTGATAAAGTTGAGCTGTCTACTGCATCCTATTTATAGATTTCGCTCTTTTTTTTTTTTTTAAATTTGCCTGCAAGCTGGCTTGCGGCAGTACATTAGATTTAATCGAATTTTAATGGTTGTTCGGAAACTTTTGCAATTTTATGTAGCTATGAGAGCTAAACTAACTTTATATTGACTTAACGACCTAGTTCTACCGAAACGCTGGAGCGTTGAACTTTTATCCTTCGAGGCATATAGCAAGCCTAATTGAATGAGTGATGAGGAAAGGATAAGATTTCTATTTTTATACGGCATAAGGTATGCTATCCTTTTTCCATCGCTAATTCAATTTCTGGGAAAGAAATTTTCACTTATACGAAGTTATTTCAATTGACACAGAAATTGAAGATAAAATTATTTTGCAAAATATCGTATAAAAGTATAATCGGTTCATAAAGTAAATAATTCAAAAAGTATCTGTGTACTAACATGACTTTGCCTTTTTATTTTACTATCTAATAATAATCACACCAAAAATCTTCGCGTTTCATGTTCGACAAAAAAATACATTGCACCTATCAATTTCGTTGCGCTAACGAACCCTTGTTATTCAATAATTATCTCTTAGTAGCATCTACACGGTCACGATTCTAAAATTTTCCAATTTTTCATACTATTAAAATTAATAATGCAACTTTACGACTGTTTAAGATACTTTAAAAGTAGTTCGTTAATTTTTACGTAAGCTCCGTTTATATAAACACACATCGGTAAAATACAACCAGGTTGATGTAGCTGATGCCACCGTGAAATCTTTATTTCTTCTACTTGCATCATAACATTGTTTCTAAATTTATATGTACGCGATGAATTGACAATGTTACTGTTCAAATGTACACGCTTTGTGCGAACATTACTGTGAATAATCCTTCGATGATGATTCGATACCCCGAGTTATTTCTTTTTTTATAGTTTTTTATAACACGCACCCTCGTAAAATATGTCAACTGTCATGATACGACAATCTAAAAAAGCGATAAAGGTATAAAAATACGTATTTGTCAGGTATATTACGCATTTTTTTTTTATTGTTTTATGTTGACTTTTAAATTCATTTTTCTTTAAACCAAACTACGCAATTATCCTTGCCCTTATTTTTGAAGGTTTAATATATTTTATTGGATACTGCTAATTATATTGATAATATTACACATTGACCTTCCGAATTTTTGTTGTCAAGGTTTTACAAACGTGTGCTTTAAAGCTTTAGTGCGATTTTACTACTGATATGAACAGTTTAATATTAAAAAATTGATAAGATTTTATTCATTGATCTGTTTAGTAACATCGTTACTTATAGATTTCCTACTACTAAAACATTAAAAAAAAAAAAAAATTACACGAGAAATAACAGGAATAAAAATATCAGGAAAAAGACAGTGAAGCAAAAAAGCTTTCAAAGTTCGCGCCAAATGCTATATAGGCATGGTAGATACTCATCTAAAAGCATTTCAAACATTAATTCACACGCCAGTCTACTTTTCCAAAATAATTTTACCAGACAAGACAATAATCACACGACACCCATCGCAAGCGTCAAACCTTATCCAAACTCACGAATTTCAATCTACAAAAGCCATAAATAAATCCCCATCACGATACCACGAACATCACCTAAAATCATATATAGACCTAAGAATTAATCATAATCTACATAATCAGCCCTCGTCTCCCCATTCACTATTTCATCACAACACCCTCTCTAATCCAATCCACTCCCGCGATTCACGCGCAAAGTACATCGACGCTCTCCACGTCAACGAATCCGCGATTTCTTGTACGGATGCGCTCGCCGACGTGGCTCTCTTTACATAATAACTACTATACCCTTTTCAAACAGAATCCATAGTAGTGTGCCTGGCCGGACGATTATGTAAAAGCCGCGACGTGTTTTCACAATGGAATGCAACGTGTGCGCGCACGCAAACTAGAGAGCCGATTTATACTTGACACCTTCCGCGTCGCGACAACCAGTCGATCGGCTTGTGCAATGACGATTTCTTTAGTATACATACATAGCGCGATGTGGTTACCTTTTTTTTTTTTCGGCGAGGTGTAAGGAAAATATCGTAGGCGTTGCCGGCTTTATTCGCGCGTGTGTTTATGTACATGCAAATTTAATAGTATTGGGATTGTTAATGTTTGAGTTGGCGCGAAGAAAAAAAAATGTGCGATACGATTCGTGTTAAAGCTAGCGTGACGTTTGCGCCCGTGCTGAGAGATTTATTGTCCTGGCCGGCGATAATGGACGAAATGGATAATTTATCGATATGTACAAATTGCGTTGTTCATTGCAATCTCGGGTTTATGTACTGATATCTAAATTTATCTTCGATCTGAGGCTTATCGATAAAATATTGTGAAGTCAGAATCTTTGGCGCCGAGCTTTTTACTATTTTCTCTTCTTATCAAAATGCTTTTATGTAATGTTACGATCGACGCGCCAAGAGCAATAACTTTTTAAAGTATACAAGCGCACGTGTTATTAGAAACGAAGAATACTATGAAATTTATAAGTATCGACGGTTCTACAATGAAACTTGAAAATGATAAGCCTATATTCATTCAGATGCAATTATTTCAATCGAAATAGGCTTAATTAACGATCGCGTTTATATTCAGAAGTTCATTAATGGTATGCACTGACTAATAGCTATTACATAATGGTTAATTAATCAATTTCATCGATTAATGGAAGATGGGAGTGGGGCTGAATTGAACACTATGTTTTTTATTTCGGATAAATATTTATGAAAATTAAATAAATTAATATTCCTACAGCATAATTGCGAAGTTTATGGTCATGCCTAACTGTAACAGTGATTTTATAAATCATTTTGTTAATTATTCTTGTTTTAAAAAATCTATTTCGCTCAAATTGGCATGAAGTCTATGATTGATTTATAAAAATTACAGGGCTAATTTGCATTTTAAAGTATTTGTAATTTAAAGTATAAACAATGAATTTGTCGAGTTCGAATATTTTAAATTTATTCTATTAATAAATAATTAAAAAATATTAACATGATTTTTTACAAATTTATAAATATTTAAGAATAAATACTTATCAATATTTATCTATTATTTACAAAAGTTTAAAAAAATAAATTATTCATTATACGTAATTATCAAATTAAATTTTAATCTTTTACATTATTTAAATTTTTTGATTTATTATGTATATAAAACAAAAATGTATTCTATGCTTCTTAAAGAAATGATATGTAATTCTTTACAATTATTATAGGTACTATTAATTACAGATTTAGTTTAATTTAATTCTTATTTCAAGTTAAATTTGAAATTCAAGCCCAGATTCTTCTTGATTTTTTCGCTTTACTTCAATTCTTTCTTCAGCCTTCTGACAAAAGTAATATAAATACTCTCAAAAATCGATGACTGACGATCGCTTTACGAAACATAAATCCACATGCAATAACATACCGCTCAAATGATAGCATTCACCTACCCACCTTATCAACAGCCCCAAAAAAAACTATTTAAATCCCAAGTCATTCCCTTCGTAAAAATCGAGCCTGTCTTCAATCAAGTCCCTTTCTCCCCTACTATCACAGCAGTCAAGTCTCATTATAGCCGCCATTCCGATGTAAAATTGAGCTCGATAAATCGTACACGATGCGTGTGGCGTGTTGAATATTCGTGCGAGTTACGAGAATAGCTATGAAATTGTTTCACGTTTCCACGATTATGCGATGCCGTGTGTGTGTGTGTGTCTTGTCGTGTAACGTCGCGTGCACTTGCCTATCGATTGTCCGCGATCGATGTCATTTTTAGAATATAATCATAATTTAAATTATAGAATTGTTTTTTCTTATCTGGCACACGTGGCTTACTTTTGTTGTTGCTTTAGCTCATTCATGCTAATATCGCTCTAAAAATTGTTTAAACAATTAGTTTACTTCTGGAAGTCGTGTATTATGTGAACATATATTTACTGATAATACCATTCCTAAAAATATTTATATATCTATTCATTAATTAAATATGACTGTAGCTATAAGACAAGCTTAAAACCTTTATTCTCTTCATCCTAACTCATCGAATCTCGCCGACTCCTACATCTCGAAACCCGCGCGGAAAAACGCGCGGCAAAAAACAAAATGAATCACAGAAACAATTAGCCAGCGCGATAATTTGGCGACCAGTTGCGCAACCATCCGCGCGTGATTACAGGCGTTTAAAGAAATTAACCCGCAACACACACACACACACCGGATGGGAATCGATCATTTTCCGCCGGCAATTTTCACCGCGCGCGCAGCTTAATTGACGCGTTCCTGAGCTTTTATCCACCACCCGCGGCATTTAGGCCATCCTCTCCCTGGTGTACTTTTAAGTTTTCGGCGGGTAATGAGAAGGTAGCAGCTATAAATTGCACGTGCTGAGACGGGGCTTTGAGGCATTACGTCGGGACGGGTTACATCATTGACGGCAGGCTTCGAGAGGCGATGTAAATTTTGCTCTGGGTTCAAGGCTAAGAGATAAGAGCTTCGGATTTGAATTGTTAATTTTGATCGCGTTTGTCGTTTGATAAATATTTACTTTAGCGCGATGCGCGCGGTTATTAAAGCAGAGCCGTGAGTGAAATTACTTGAAAAACAGAAAAGATTATGCTAAGTTTAATGTTTGGCTTTGTAATACAGTAGGCGACTTTATTTACATTGAAACTTAAGCGAGCCGAAACCGTGACGCAAGTAACAAGTCTTGAAACGCGTCTTTGATATATTTTTTTGTCCTATCAAGAAATGCGATTCTATAACTGTTCCCGACCGACTTTTCTCTATCGCAAATCTTAAAAGTACAGTCTTATGAATTTTCAGCGTTATTGGCACGCTTTCACTTGCATAAGCCACTCTCAGCTCTCGCCGTGGAAAAGGCCGTTTCGAGCGCAATCGCATTAGAGGCCACTTTCCTTCGAAAGCTCTTTTTCTAATAACGAAGCGCATAAAGAAAACAAACAGCAGACGTATGCAATAACTTTCCAAGCATCTCACCGAAAAAGAAACACACACCTACCGTAAACAGCTCTAACGCTGATTGAAGAACAGTATAAACATTTCGCAAAGCTTTCTCTATAAAAACGACTTCTCGCGTTATCGTAATCCTCCCGAAACTTATTCCTTAACGCGCAAGCTCTAATCCAGCATAAAAAGAAGCCACCCTGCGACATTCCAAGAGCGACCGTATTTTTTCGGCTTGATACCCAAAACGATACGTCTTAGCGCTCAGCCGATATATATGACTTTTCTCACGCGACATCGATCTTATTTATTGCAGGTGGGAAAGGCGCACGAGGAGATGGACAAGATCGCACGGCTACTGCCCTACGTCTCCCACAAGGAGGACTGTATCGAAATAAACGAGCCCATCGACCCCAGCAAGCTGCTTCCTGGTGAGTGTGCGTGAAACGCCCCGAGGCCTTTTTCCTCTCCTTGATACTATACCCAGCACTTTCTTTTCTTCTTCTTTTTTCATCCACACTCTGGATATACCTTGACTTTCCTTCCTCTATTCTTTCAAGAGCTTTCTTGCAAGCTCGAAGTCCGCGCTGTTAAGGAAGCTCGTAAACCGAAGCTTTTTGTCTAGATAAAGTGTATAAGGGAAAAAACCTTTTGATGTCGAGACTTTTCAATATCACGCGTCTCGAATATATAACTTTTAACTCACGAGCTTCCTTTATATCGCGCTTTCTTCCAGCTTCAAGATCGTTCCATTATTTTTCCACGTTACACGATGGTATATCTCAAGGCATTACCTACTATACAAGCGTGACCTATGTAGCGCGCGGGCCGAGAAGACAATTGGTCCGATCGCTCGTACGTGACGTTGGCGCTCGTTCCCACGTACGAGCGTTTATGTACCTATACATATATACATGAGTGCACGAGTTAAAAGAGGGAATATATAGGCGCGCGTCAATAGGCAGCGCGAGTTGCTTCAACGAAGGGATTGAAGAGCGAGAGAAGTGCGGCTCGCTTCAATTGGATTTGCGCCGCGGGTGGAGACTGCGTGTGCTATTTTTTTTTTTATAGAATGTATTAGTGAAACGCGCGCTGCTGTGTTTGCTGATGAGTGGGTTTGATTGAAGATGAAAGTTGAGATAACGAGATAAAGTTGGAAGTCGCTTTCTAAATTGTTGATGGGCGAGAGAAGAATCTGTTAGTTCCGCGGTATAATCTTGCTTTATTTAAAATATTTATTTGTATTTATTTTCTGCGAAACAACAAAACTTCTAGTCATATCGGTCATTGAAATATTACAAGAACAAACAATACTATTACTCCAGACAGTTTAAGCAAGTATATATACATTTCCCGCAACGCAACCACCCCGACTCTCAACTTTCTCCTGCCAACATTTCCTCGACGCCCCACCAAAAAAAATACAACGAAAAAAAAATCACGCAGTCCATTAACGCATCGATCGGCCCGAGCCTCAACGCCTAAACAAAAGCAAACGACGCAGCGATAACCAAACCGTTCCTCGCGCACGCCAATCTAAACGATCATCGCCGAACGAGCGATTAATAGCTTCCAGCAGCGAGCCAGACACTCAGCCGAGAACAATGACTAAGCCGCGAGCTCATAACCTTTTTCTCAAAACAAAAAAGACGCCCCCGAAAAGCATCGGCGAAAGTTCAAGGCCGCAGAGGGCGAGGCGCGCGCGCGCGCGCAAAAAAGAAAACGCGCTGTACGAGAGCGCCACTCTCGAGGGTTCGATCGCCGCGAAGGATTTTCCGTACCGTCCCCTAAAGGCGTGTGCACGCGTGCGGATCTGCGCTCGTTTATCACCTAAGGAGGAGAGGAAAAAAAGGGGAAAAGTCACGCTGCCGGCTGGCGCAAAGTGATTGCGCTGGATGTGTGGAGCTTGCGGACGCTGTTTGGAGGAAGGCAGTTTCGCGAGGATGGCTTTATGGGAGGACGTCTGATTGGGGTTGGAAAATTGGAAAGAGCGGGTGGCTGGATGAAGAAGTCTCGTTTTGGAAGTGTAGATAACGGGGATGTGGGTGGTTGGCGATTGATTTGCGTGAAGTGATTTGAGCGCGGGTGGAGTTTGGTAGATTATTTTTTTATGGTTTTTTTTAGGGTATGCGTGATTTGGGTGGTGTGTGATTTATTTTTATATTGATTTTTATTTTTAGGGTTTTATCAATAAGCTATTTATTTTACATTTTTGCTATAAACAATTGTAATGATTATTATAATCATACAAGCTGACACGCTGACCGAATCTGGAGTCATGAACCTGTTGACTCACTGAACCATTACTCATTACCTAATAACCCAAGCAAATCTGCATGATTTGCACAATTCGTTTCCAGCCAAACTTAACGGTCGTTTCATATTTTACAAACTCATCCATTCAAATATAATCAACGATTCTTGTCTATCATCGCATCACTTCAACTCTTCACCAAACCAAGAAGTGTTGAACATTTCGGTCTATCACCTTCCACAAACCAAGTCGAAAACATCCACACAACTCAACTATCAACTTGTCTTCATCACAATCTACTTTCTCTCTTCTTCAACAATCTGCATCGTTTCTCTCTCTATCTTCTCTTCTCTCTGTCTTCACTAAAACCTAACGCAACAAAAAAAAAACCTTCTAATAACAAAACTATTTTTACTCCATGCGTGATTTTAACGAGAGCAGTTCGCGGTGGACGAGCGGGCAGCAGCAGCAGCACGCCAAAAAAGTGCGTGAATCCTTGTATGCGCTGGGCCGGCCGAATCATCCGGCCGGAGAACAAGTGCAACCAATGGCAAGGTTCGTACATCCGTTCTGTATATATGGACATGTGTATATACAGTCGGACGCACGCTCAGAGCACGAATTAATTAAGATCAAAGCAAGCGTCATCAAAGTGGGGAAGAGCAACAATATCATTCGCTTTTTTCTGTCTGTATCTGTCTGTGACTACTCTATTGCTTTCTGTTTGTGTTATGGTTCTCTATCAAGTCCTCTTGTGGTCCTGTACTTTTTTCTACTGTTAGGTTTTTTCTGCGCGAAGGAAGAGACGTTATCTGTCTCCTATGAGTTTTCTTTATATTGAAATTGAAAAACGGAGATCTTTGATTCCTAAACACTATACCTACTTTGTGAATCATACACGTCAAATTCAATGTAAATATTTATAATGAAAGCAAAATTTTTGATACGTACATTACAATGAGTTATTGCAAAGATTGAAACCTTTACGGCCATTAGTTAGCATTAACTTTCATTTAATGTACAATTATCAAGAACGTTACTTCCATTCCATTTACATTAAGCTTAACGAGCAATTTAATCGCGTGTGTAATACAGAAAAATAGAAAATAACGAGCCTCTCCACTTACGACCCCCAAAAACAACCTTCTTAAAGATTTCTTTATTTCAGCCCGAGCGCGCGGAATCATCGCCTTATTGCAATGCACATAGGGTGGCCACTGGCTCGTATAAACACGCAGCATTACAGGCTTAACATATCAGACTCAAGTCAAGCGCATCGTTACGCGCATAACCTTCGAGTATCCTTAAGATCTCTATTTTTCTCGCTCGCTGCGCGCCTGCGCGCTCCGGCAATCAGTTCTTTTCTAATTCTCGGCAAATTGGAAAAAGTCCCGGCGCACTGCGCAGAAAAAGAACTCTTTTGTGCCGCTCGAGTGGGCCGAGGGGTAAACGGCTTCTTTATTGCTGGCAATTACCGGCGTTATTAATTTCTCTGGGGAGGAAAAGTGGAATTCCTTTGTCAAGATCCGAGCTGAAGATTGATTCGATTTTAATGCTGATGTTGCTTGGGGAAAAGGCGCGGAGTTATTAAGGATCGATATTGTTTTTCGGATTATTCGGAATGATTTGCTCGACATAAGCGCGGGAGCGTAAATGATTTTGAGAGCGAGGCTCTGACGGTGTGGTTTTTAAAGCCTTGAAATTTCTCGGGTTAAGTTTTGTCGGTGTTCTAATACGCGTAAATATGTTATGATTAGATGCATGATATGCAATGATTATAATATCGTTTTGTAATTTATATGTGGTACATTTTGAAAACATATACTATTTTATACTAGAAATTTAATATTTCCATTTAATATTCAATCACATTTATCAAGCAACGCTCGACGCGACCATAAATATGAAAGCATCAAGAAAAAATTGCCTCTCGCTCCCGGAACTCGCGTCCGCGCCCGATAGAAAAATAATACGATCCTCGCGAAATTTATTCCAAAAAAAATGTATATCAACCAGATAACCCGCCACTTAAATACTCGATAAATCCACTTCACCTCCAAGCAATAACCTCGAAACCCTCAGAGCCCGTCCTAGACCCCAATCTCCTTTTCCTCCCGGACCCTAAGGACGATATATAAAATTCAGCGCGTCCAGGAGGTAAAAAAGCGGCGGCCTAACCGGCCGATAAAAAGAAGAGACGTGAAAATATGAAAAAAAGGAGGAGGGCCTCTACTGGGATTTTCCCCCTCGGCACTGGCACCTATTTTTTGGCTTCTCACCCTGTCACTTTGGCCCTCCCAGCATGGCTTTTCCGGAGGCGCGCTTATTATTTCAGCCGCGCGCTGGACACCCGTGCGCATGGAATCGCAATTTTGTGTTTATGTATATAGTGTGTGTGCACACTTTGAGCTCCGTGGGTTGAAAAAAAATCACTGAGGGACGAGAAGGATGGCTGTTCTTATTTGTTATCCTGCTGAATCGGCTTTTTCCCGGCTTGAGTTATGGCAAGGACCAGTGGGAGGACAGCGTATCAAGGGCCTTTCCGCTTGTGTATCTTTTCTCGTTTAATACACTCGCTCGACCCAGCTTTTTTTAAACACCTTCCCCAGCAAAATACATCTCAACTGCAAACTCTATCCTCAACCTCGCAAGAAAATCATCGCTTCCCCGCGTCTTTCATTAACGGCACCAACGGCTCTATAAATAGCCCCTCCCCCGCCCTGTAAACCAGTTCCACGCACTTTTTCGTCGCTTTTACACACTCTCACCTCGGCAGCGAGGAAATTACAATGCACGCCGAGCTCGCACGGCTCTTTAATGATATACAGACACGCTGCACGTGCCCGCACGCTCGTTACTCAACGCACACTCGCGCATCGAGGTTGTTGACACTTTCTTTCGCGGAACGAATCGCCCGAGCGATGTGCACTCGTTATACTTTTTTTTTTCTATGTCTATAGGTCGATGTCTATGCGGATTCACTGGGTATATGCACTCTCTGTGTGTGTGTGTGGTTGCAAGTGGGAAGGAGAGGGATTGCTGGTTTGGAGATGAGCGATTGGTTGGGGAATTTTTTATTTGAGCTGGTGGGAGAGGGACAATTGATGGTGTTTTATTGCTGAGTTTTTTTATAGCGAAACTTTATGTTTGTCGCTATGGGTTATCCAAACTAGCAATGGCTTTCCTTAAGACGAATTATGAGTAATAAAGTGTGTATGCAATTATTGATGATGTGATTCTTTGATAATTGCATAAAATGAAATGTCACTGTTCGACACGTTTTCTACGTTTTCATTGATGATAAAGCTAAAGTTGCACGTGTACCTATAATAAAAAAAGTTGTGAGCACTAAAAGAAAATCAATGTAGAGAACTTAGATATAATACTCTAAGTTAATAAATGCACCTATTATCTGTTATAAACGGCTTGGAAGTTCAAGAGCACTTTCATTATCTTTTCGTTATAACTGGATACTTACGTAAATATTGTGTGTACATCAAGCCCGATTGAAGGTTTTTTTTATGCAGACGTGCACTGAAATTTAATAACTTACTTAACGATAATAAATTCTGCAAGTATCCAATTACTAACGCACGAGTATTGGGAAAGTTTATTATGTAAAAAAAAAGGAAAACAACAATATTAACTAATGCTTTTAGTCACAATTTTAGTCTGCGAAAAAGTATAATAAAACACATCTTACAAAAATTACAAAAATTCTAAAATATTTAATAACATAAAAATATGTAATAAAGGTGATGATTAAAAAAAACACCACACTATCATACCATTTGCAAGCGTCTAAAATGTTGACTGTGTCACCAAACAACTGTGAGAGCACACTTTATCAACACATCAATGAAAAACGATATTAACAAAGCCTCTTTCTCCTTTGGTGCAGATGACAACGGCTACTGGACGTACCTAGGCTCGCTGACGACGCCACCCTGCAACGAGAGCGTCACCTGGATCCTGTTCAAGCGCTACATCGAAGTTTCTCATCATCAGCTCAATATTTTCCGCAATCTGCGCAAGTTCCCGAGAGGCGAGGAGTGCCCTTGCCACGAGAACCATGGCGTAGTAAGTATATTACCGATTTTTTTCGGTTTCTTTGGTTTTGTGCGTTTTCGAGAGAGATTTGATGTTTATAAAAAATTTTTTAGAGATTATAGAGCCACGACAACTTTTTATTAACTGTTATTCAGAAAACTATTGCAAATTAGCCTCGGGCGCTCTCGATTAATTATTGATACCCTCGCCTCCGAGCCCATCTCATTTTGCAAATAGACTCGCGGGTCAACGTTATTTCTCGAATTCTCATCAAAAGCTCATCAATATTCAAACACGCGACGCTCCACTATGCCCGATTTCTGGAGCGGAAACATTCTCGCAAGTCCGAACAAAAACGAGGAAAATATATAAAACTGCCCGCGAACTTTATAAGCTATCGGCTCTCTCTCTCTCTCTCTCTCTCTCTCTCGGCACGTGTCTGTCCACGTAACGCAGCCCACTAATCTCCGCGCTTTTCTCGCGCGCACTGTTGCAGGTGATTAACAACTTCCGTCCGCCGCTGCCGCTCGGCAATCGCGTGCTACGCGAGTGCGGCAGCTTCTAAAACACGGAGCGAGAATACCAAGATCATCTACACCTACACTGGAGAAGTACAGAAGAAAATCGTGGACGTCGTCTCTGAGACGATGTCCCGATTGCCCATTTCGCCGGCTATCACGGGGGAGGAAGCAGTGGGGGGGGGGGGGTTAGGG